>JALPQI010008567.1:0-61365 GCA_025490895.1 Thaumatotibia leucotreta
TAGACTATCGATAACAAATTCAGCGTCGTGTCTCTTCACTATGTCTCTCGCCCATACTAATTTTATATTCAATTTAATATAACTTTTTTTACTTACCTGTGATAGGAAACGTTTGAATTTTGTTTATTAACGTACGTAGACTGGTTCCTGCACCAGATTACAAAGCAATGTGGCATTCATGGTATATTTTTATAGTTTATATACCCATGACGTCCCGAGAGGTACTAACAGCACATATGCGTAAAACGCATATTCGCGGCACGGGTTTTGTCTGTCACGCCGTCTCTCTATAGGCGCCCAAAGAGTTCCAACCTCCTTGGGCACTACCTATTCCGATCACTGGTCATAAATCAATTACATAGCGGATTTTATAGGCGCAGCGACTATATACATATAGAGTTCCGTAATTATTCGAAAATGGCTAGGCCAGTTATGTTCGAAATAGTTTTTTTAAGTATTCTATAAGCCCACGATTCATGATTTTTTAAAATATTTTTGGACCCGAGATGAACTATTTTACTTACTTAACTTATTTTACTTTAGAAAAAAACTTTCTTCTAAGACCCTCATTCTTTTTAAAAGACTTATTTAATGATTCCCTGCATTATAGGATTACATCAATTAAAAAAATACATCCCAACTTCACCAGTTGGGGAGGTAGCCGAAAAAAAAATTTCTTGTTTTTATTCTATCAATTTGTCGGCATGATTAAAATGTATATACCTGTACTAAATTGTAGATTTCTAGTACTAACGGCTACTCTAAGCTATGCTCCGGACAGACAGGCAGACGGACATGGCAAAACTACATATAAGAGTTCCTTGTTTACTAAGGAATCCTAAAAAAAGGAGGAGGTTCTCAATTCGATTGTTTATTGTTACCTCATAACATTCGACGAGGTGAACCGATTTAATAATATTTTTTTTATTTGAAGATCATCGATTGGTCCCATTTTAAATTGGTCCAGTTTTGACAATGGAATCCATGATAAAACCATATAAGTCTTAAATTTGCATTAACTATGTGCACTACAAATGGACGAATAGCAACCGACGATTCAACCGATTTCGATAATTCTTTTTTGAACCAACTTCAGAATAAACCGAGAAGGTCCTGTTGGTATCAGTCGCGTTCTGGTGATGACGGGATCTTGGAGAAATCGGTAAAGTCTGTTGTTTTCAAATTTTTAATTTTATGTTATCTTATCACATTGATCTTGAATGACGAGGAACCATGGCCGTGTCTTCAGTCTCAAGAGCTGTCTTAGATTTACATGACATTGACTTGAATACATATTAGTTATGTATTTTGTAGACTTAGTTTATAAGACTGTTAGCTTAACAGCCTCTTTATTATTATTATTATTATTTTTTTTGACGTTTGGAGAGCCTTTACACCTCCAAAATTATTAATTTTATTTATTATTCTTAGCATTTAATTTCTTTGACCGTGGAGACCTTTTACATCTCCACACTTAATATTTATTTCACCATGGAGCCCATTTATCTCCTTATACCTATAGCAAAATTTTGACTTATTGGAGACATAATAATTATGAATGAATGAATGAATACATTTATTTTCAAGTAACTATAGACTCATACAGTTTGTTAGTAGACTTATGATTCTAATGTTAGTAGGTACTTAATTCATACTACACTATATATACACTGCTGGAAACATGCATTTCACAGCAGTGTCGCATATACGGACAGTCCAATCTATCCGCTATCATACGCAGGATCGGGTTGGGGCTGGCCCGCACCCGGCGCACCAGGGACGTGCAGCGTTTGCGCATAGTTGCATAAAAGCAGTCAACGCGCATTATGTATTCTGTAGCACTAGTTCACAAGACTTTTAGTTTAACTGTCTTCTGACATGAAACATTTGTTTCATATACCTTTTTATTTACTTTTTATTGACATTTGGAGATTCTTTACACCTCCAAATCATTATTATTATTATTTATTAACTGACATTGGGGACACTTTACATCTCCAAAATTATGTATTATTGACATTAGAGAATATACATCTCTAGTTTAATTTAATATTAGAGTTTATTTTACTGTGATGTCATATTTAAATAGGTATTGGCTGTTGTCTTTTAAATAATAAGAATAGTTGCTTTGTGATTGTCACTAAATTGTCACTAAATTGTTAATTTTCTATTTTATTATTATTGTTAAAATCATGACGATTAGAGACCTTTTACATCTCTAAATCTTAATATCTCTTTATTCTGACAACTAGAGGACCTTTACATCTCTAGTAGTATTAGATATAGATACTTAATAATGTTGCGAACTTGTACAATAATAATTATTTTTGTTTAATATTATGGTCCTTTATTTATTTCTGTCTTTATAAAAATGTCTATAATAATCTTTTTTTTTTTTATGTAATACATTCTTTAATGCATGTTATTTTAATAAGATGTATTATTATACTGTTTTGAAAAAATAAGTCCACCTGAGTTTCTTACTGGTTCTTCTCAGGAACGGCGTAGGGTTCGAACCAGTAGTAGATTTTTTTTCTCTCATGTCAGACGATTCGAAAGTGCTTATTAATAAGCTTACTTGAATAAAGAATAGTTTGACTTTGACTTTGACTTTGAATGTTTGTACTTTAGTCACGACCAAGTTACTAACAACCACGGTTGTTTTATATGTAAACAGTAAATGAAAGTTGTTGTGTATTTATAAATATGGATTGGCCAAAGTAAGTGCATTCGCATTGCCAGTGAAGTTTTGGGACACAGACTAAATACCCTAGGAGATTTTTTGTATCTTGATTCCCTTACTATTGCGTGGATACATAGTGGTGATTCAGTCAGGTACATTTTAGAATATCTTACCCTACTGTGACGTCATCGGTCAAAGTCTTATCATGATTATATTTTTATGATAGTACTGATACATTCGTACTTGTCATCGGTCAAAGTCTAATCGCGATTATAATTTTATGATATTACTGATATATTCGTACTTAAGTATGATAAATGTCAAACGCCAATATGTCCATCCTATTTAAGTAGGTTCTGGGTTTTACAATAAAAAAGCGGTCAAGAGCATGTCGGGCTATGCATAATACAGTATTATCTAGTTCCTCTACCGAATATGGAATCCTTAAAATATATACTACAAATAAAATTGAGTAAGTAAAACTATTAGCGTAGGCCAGGCGTCGCGGACTCGCTGGCCCGCGGCGGGTATCCAGAGCGGGACCCGCGGTAACACTTCTAATGCGCGCTTTATTTCCATTTAGTCTACGAACAAATAAAACATGGAAGCCGCACGCCATACTAAATTGCCTTTCAAAAACGGTCCTGAATTTTTGTTGACAAATGTTACCCCCTCTTCAATGCATCACGGTAATGAATTTCAATATCAACCTATAAAAACTTAAACCGTCATTTAAAAATAGTTGTGATTGGTCCATCAAAGTTTTGATTGGCTATATTCTACAAACATTTGTCAAAGATGTTGCGCCGAAATATGCGCGGTGTTATGAAAAGCGCTATGTCCTGCCCATCTTGGCACAATTGAACAATTTTGAGCTGGCGTTAGTACGTCCATGTTATATATATATGGTCGCAGCATTTCGTAAAACTAGGTACTACGAGTATCATAAAATACGTATTTGAAACATTTAAACGGGTAGCACATGGCAATAGTTTTTGTGTGTGTGCACTGTTGAAAACTAAAGAATTGCTATTTAAATAATTAAATAAGGGACTAGTAAAGTTTATGACCAAAACCGCTAATTTCATAGATAAATAATAACCCAATATATCCATGCTGATAATTAAGCATGTAGTGTTTAGGGTCAGCCAGTATACCACCTGAAATATTGAGCTTGTCTCCACTAGAGAAGGGTCCCGGTTCTGAATTTGTATGGCAAGAACCGGGTATTCCTGATTCCGGTACTGTACTTGTATAGAAAGCCGGAACCGGCCGCCCACCCTAGTCTCCACCCCACGGTAAGGCACCTCTTGTTCAGTTAACCTGCTAAACCCTGCAGTCAAACCGTATATCGTCGACCGTAGGTTCAATTAGGGTAAGGGACAAAATGTCGAAAATGAGTTAAGTATACAGTTTTGTTCAGAATTTTGCGATCTTTCGAATGGTGTATATAAAAAAATTCTAACTTTTAAAAAATGTTCCTTACCTTATTTTTTTTTTAGGGTGTACCGGATCAAAATAGCTCCAAAAAATAAAGTAATAAGAAAAAAATTGGTCGTAATACGTGTTGCACTAACTGCGTGTTGTACCAAACACGTGTTGACTTAGTACGTAAGGGACGGAACGCATGTTGGACGGAGTACGTAATGGACGGAATACGTGTTGACATTACACGAGTTGGACGAACTGCTGTTCGGCGAAATGAATGTTGGACCAAATACGTGTTGGACGAAATGCGAATTCAAATATCACTTGGACAAACTGCGTATTGGATGAACAGCTAACAAACCATTTGTATAGACATGACCATGTCACATTTATATACGCGTGTTATTTAGTATTAGACATGTCAGTAATCAATAGCGTCAGTCATGTTTTAGCAACCTCAATATCATTTTAAAAGACCTTTTCAATGATACCACACACGTGTATGAAAGTCGAAAAAAATGTTTTTATCCCTCAGTTACATGTATGGAGGGCCCCACCCCCCACTCTTTTTTTTAACCGACTTCAAAAAAGGAGGAGGCTCTCAATTCGTCTGATTTTTTTTTTGTAGGGTAAAAGCACCAATAGATGACTGCCACCCAGAAGTTGACTGATAGGTCTAAAAATCAAAATAATTAAATCAGGAATAATTTTCCACGCTCGGGAGTATTTTTCTCATATGCGGCAACACTATATCGTGTCTCACATGCGAATTACCAGACAGTCAAGCCACGCTCTCAGCAGTGAGCGGCCATCGAGTTTGCGCTTCGCACCATTATCGCCTTTTATATGGGATCCTTATTAAGAAAATCCCTCAAAAATTTAAGCTTTTAATTACGTAAAAAATCGAATATGGCTTTTATTTCCTTAATTCACTTCAATATAGATTTTAGAGTAATATCTCTATTGTGTATATTATAAAGAACAGTTTTTTATTATTTATTTTATGAGATATTTGCTGGTCAAGTTATGGTTCCAATATTGTGTGTTCGGGCCAAAAGATGAACGACGGTCAACTTTTGGGCCAAGGCTCGTATTTTCAAATGCTTGTTTAAATTATAATAAAATAGCTAGATGTAATATTTATACATACAATTACAATCAATATTGTAGATGATTTTTTGACCAAAAGATGAACGAGCCTTTTTTCATGTAACACGTTTTAAAGTAATTTATTTTTGTATGAAAACGGGATTGTTCAACTTAAGAATCGCTGTCCAAAACGTGAACTAGGAAAATTTACTGGTTCATCTTTTGGGTTGGATTCCAATAAATGAATTCAAATCAATTTAGTCCGTTCATTTCGTTAATGCGGTGTCCAAAACATGAACCAACAGATTTTATTTAACGGTTGAATTTGGGAAAAGTGAAACTTTTGTTCTTAGAGATCAGATTATTAATAATACACACTGTGTTTATGTTTATGTTTCATTAAATAAGGTCAAATACAATTAATTTATCGAAAAAACTAACGTTTTTACTTTGCTCTATTCATCTATTGGGGTCTTGCCGTTCATATATTGGTCTCGCCATATTGCGATTATGCTGGTTCATCTATTGGGGTCAAATTGTTCAGAGATAGGGCACTTTGTTCAACTACTGGGGAATTTGACTCCTTTTTTAATATAATCATTTTTACAAAATTACTGAAGTTTAATACGGGGCATGAAAATAACTTATTCTAAACTGAATTAAATGCGGAATCATATAAAAAAATAAAAATTGATGAATATGAACATATTGCGAAAACACAAATCAAATTATTTATTAACTAAATATTTTGATTTGTACTTTTAATTTTTCTCCAGTAGTCACACTACTTAATACTATATAAATTATAAATATTAGATGTCATATACCAAAGAAAAACGACCAAGATCACCTATGTCCGAGGTGGGGACATATTTAAAGGTGCGAAAGTTGCTTAACTGTTCATCTATTGGTGATTTTACCCTACGTATGTTACCCGATATCACCGAGAATAGTGAACCGATTTTAAAATTTCTTTTTGTGATCGAACGTGTATTACCCCGAGATGGTCCGTTGGCACCAAGTTGCGGTCTGATGATGGGATCTTGGAGAAATCGAGGGATCTCTTCAATTGTTGTAGGTACATGTATGGCGCTTTTGGTAATTTTCATTCATTTACAAGAATTTGCATTCAGAAAGTATGATTTGAGGAAATCAATGATGGAAACAAATCGGGAATCTTGGAGAAACCGGTTGAAGTCGATTTTTTAAATTTTTAATTTGGTGATTATTACAATTTAGTATCATAATTATGTAGCGGTTCACACAACTCATATCCTTAGCAAATTTCATTACTATTAATAATAATAAATAATAAATAAATATCTTGGGACATCCCACACAAATCGACCCAGTCCCACGGCAAGCCCAATCAAGGCTTGTGATGTGGGTACCAGGCGACGATATATATAACAGACAGATACATAATTATAGATACTTAAATACATACACAGCCATGACCAAGGAACAAACACCTGTGATAAATAAACACACAAACAATGCCCTCGCCGGGACCCGAACCCGGAACCTCCAGCCTCATAGGCAGGGCCACCACCAACCAGGCTACGGAGGCTGACAAACTATTGACTGACTATTGTACTGACAGTTTCCGAGTAAATCGGCTGTGACAGACGGACATGAGCAGCCATTTAGCCATTTGGCTACGGAACCCTAAAAAACAGTTTTCTCTTTTTAAAAGCACATAATGAAGTTTTAATATTTAAGTAATGTTAGTAACTACGAAATTAAATATTTTGGTCATGATTAAAATGTACAGAGAATTTAGGAAGTAGATTTCTTTGAAACGTCAAAGGGAATAAAAATCAGACTTTTATATTAGTTACCTTTTAGGCTACCACAAAATGACATCAAATATATCATCGCTTAACAACAAGCAAAAATGGGCATTATTCGAATAAAAAAATTATCTAAATGATCATTCGAATGACGAATAATCCACCATTTTTGTTAAGTTTTCCAACAAGTAGTGCTGTTTCTATTAAATGCATCAAAAAGATAAGTATAGAATTGTCTTTAAAAATATAACGTATCATATCATATAATAATAATATTTTAAGAACTGAATAAAAAAAACCTATCCGCGTCGGTAAATCATGCTTTTTGAATTGTATCAGTTGTTCTTGGACCGTATGTATTTAGTTACTAAAACGCATATAAGGTGTACGATCATCACAAAATCGGCCCCTTTACATAGGTAATAGATAAATTCCTTAGTGGACGAACTACGTAGGGACGGATCGCGAAATGGACAAAACCGAAATGACGAGTGGCGTAATGGACGAAATACGGAATGACAAATAACGAAATGGACGAACTGCGTATTGTCGAATCGCTAAATAGACGCATCATATTATGGACGAACTGAGTAGTAGGCGAACGACTAAATGCGATTTGGACGAACTGCGTATTGGATGAACAGCTAACAAACCGTACATATTGGTCGTAATACGTGTTGCACTAACTGCGTGTTGTACCAAACACGTGTTGACTTAGTACGTAAGGGACGGAACGCATGTTGGACGGAGTACGTAATGGACGGAATACGTGTTGACATTACACGAGTTGGACGAACTGCTGTTCGGCGAAATGAATGTTGGACCAAATACGTGTTGGACGAAATGCGAATTCAAATATCACTTGGACAAACTGCGTATTGGATGAACAGCTAACAAACCCCTAAGACTTAGTGTTGTCTAAATGTAAGGTCCGTGCAAACTGACATGATTTATAACGGTTAACGGATATAGTAAAATTTAGCTTTGTTTCCATCTAACATCATAATTATTTTAAACACAAAATGTATAATTGTAAATTGTAGACCATACGGTCGTAAAACGTATTGTATTGTATCATTTTAAATGTCATTTATCTGTCTTTGTTTCTATTGTGGTGCCATTTCTTTTTGCGCTAGCGCTGCGTTCAGTTTATTTATTTTTATTTAAGCCACATCTGCACGCTGCGATCGTCACAGAATGGGCTCGCCGGAAGATCAGCGCTAACCTCTGGGTGAGCATTATGCTGAGGCGAGTCCATTTCGTGGTAAAATATTGTGCTGTATTTTGTTTGTATTCATCCTGCGTTTAGTTTTACTGATTTTTACTACGAATAAATGATTTTGATTTGATTTTGATTTGTTAAAGATGTTGGGCCGAAATATGCGCGGTGTTAAGAAAAGCGCTATGTCCTGCCCATCTTGGCACATTGAACACGTTACACGTCCATGTTATATAATTATTGGTCGCAGACACAAGTGATCAAGTTCAGATACATGGTATCTATTGTGTAGAATCGCAACAATGCATGAACAAAAAATTATCCTAATTGAAGGGGTGTTCTGATTTCACCATTTATTTCCCAATGATACGCCATTTTTATTCCATACATGCTTATTAAAAATTAGAAACAATACAAGTAGGTACTTACAATATCGAAGACTTTTGAAAAATTGAAACCTAATATAAATGAGTGAATAAATAAAATATAAACAAAATCTGTACTAATAGGTGATAATAAAATATGAAGTAATTTATTCCAACTCTTTACTTTGCCATCATTTCTTATCCAAGGCTTCCAATAACAAAGTTCATTAAGTAAATTATAAAAGGGAATTATAGTGTTTTCAACCGACTTTAAAAAAGGAGGAGATTCTCAATACGACTGTACGCGATTTTGATGGTTCTTTTTTTATTCGAAAGCTGATGGTCCCATTTTAATTTGGTCTAGTTCTGATAATTATAAGTCTTAATTGACATTAAGCATGTGCATTGTGCACGACAATTGGATGAATAACTCGATACCACGTAAACCGATTTCCATAAATCAATTTTTAACCGACTTCAGAATAAACCGAACTAGTCCCGTTGGCATCAAGGTCTGATTATGGGATCTTGGAGATAAAGAGCACCAAAATATAAGAATACGTGTGAAATCGGAGCCAGGAAAGGTCAAATACAATAAAAGTTATGAGCGAATAAGCAGAAAAAAAAACTTTGTCGGGCTCTCCTGAAAAGTCGTATTTTGTCCCTTACCCTAATTGAACCTACGGTCGACGAATTATATAACTCAATTTCGTCATTTTGGCGGTTACATTACGAGAATTTATATTACCACTGACGCTATTGTAGCGATATTATCCATTATCATAGTTTTATTTACTTCAATTTTATTTGTAGTAAGTATATATTTTAAGGATTCCATATTTGGTAGAGCAACTAGAGAATACCTACTGTATTATGCATAGCCCGACATGCTCTTGACCGCATATTGTAAAACCCAGAACCTACTTAAATAGGATGGACATATTGGCGTTTGACATTTATCATAATTATTATACTTAAGTACGAATATATCAGTTAATATGATAAAATTATAATTATGATTAGACTTTGACCGATGACGTCACCGTAGGGTAAGATATTCTAATATCAGTGGCGTAACTTTACCATCTGGGGCCTGTGGCAAATTATTTTTATGGGGCCTAATCAGTAAAAATCGTCACATTGTAAGTACTCAGTTTAATTTTAAATTTAAATTCACTGCCTCTTGGGCCTGGGCCCTCTTGGGTCGGGGGTCCGTGGCATTTTGCCAGCCCTGCCACCCTATTGTTACGCTACTCTCCAATATGTACTTGACTGAATCACCACATTCGTTGTGTACCGATCCACGCAATAGTAAGGAAATCTCCTAGGGTATTTAGTCTGTGTCGCAAAACTTCACTGGCAATGGGAATGCACTTACTTTGGCCAATCCATATTTATAAATACACAACAACCTTCATTTAACTGTGTACAGTCGAGTGCATTAATATATAGACACATTTGTAAGGGATCAGTATGAAGAAGTGTATATATATTAATGCCCTTGACTGTACATATAAAACAAGGGTGCCCTTTGCATGCATTTTGTCTTAAATTTTATCGTCGAAAATATGTATTTTATATTCTAATGTCTGTTAGGTCTATATTATTTTAATCTATAAATTTATTTCCAAGTACCTAGATAATTTGTATAACTTCCGTAGGTCTAATTATTGTTTTGTCTAACTTATAATATAATTATGATCTTTAAATAGCATACAAATACTGGAAAGACCCAACAAGCTGTCAGAAAACTGGTGGCACACTGTTTCATAGAATTTCGTTTCACAGAAATTTTTTCATACATTATTGATTTCATAGATTGTTGTTTTATGGGTACAAGTTCATGTAATATTTAGTTCCACTATTTACTTTTCATATAATAATATTTAGTTCCACTATTTATTATTTTAGTATTTATACATATTATATTTAAACTTTGCAAAGACACTTATTGCATAGTGATAATATATTCTTACCTAATGTATTTTTGTTACGTAGGTAAGAGCTCTGAAAAATAATGATCTATTGATCATTCTATGAAATGAAAATACGAGAAACATTTTCTATGAATCAATATTCTGCGAAAATGTTGTGTATGAAACAACGTACAACCTATAACCTGTTTCTCATATAAAACTTCATATTGGCGATACTTTTGGTGACAGCTCGAAAAAAGATAATTTACTTAATGAAAATATAACTAAGAATAAAATAAGTAAAAAAAGTTTTAAGTTAAACGGTTTTTATTGCACCAAAAACTAGAAAATAAAAATTTGTTGTAACTAACCGTAGATGCTACTTTGTGTAGATTACTCACGTGAAACTATTATCACTGTAGTCTTCCCAAGTCGGATACTGAAAGCCACGTTTAGCCTCTATGTCAGTGGATTAAGCGTTACCTAATCGGAAACTTTTACCAAACTGAAATAAAAACGTGGGGCGTACGCAATTGTGATTTAGTCACTATAATTATTTAAGAACACACATAGAAATCAAAATAGCAATAGAGTAATGAGTTTTGTTCTGACCTTGATAAAAAATATTTACCTCTGTAGAAGTTTTGGAACAGATGGATGATTCATTGCAAAAATTAAGCTACAATTACATATTTTGAACTTGTATGTTTCTTTATAATAACGCCCCACGTTTTTATTTTAGTTTGGTAAAAGTTTCCGACTAGGTAACGCTTAATCCACTGACATAGAGGCTAAAGGTGGCTTTCAGTATCCGACTTGGGAAGACTACAGTGATAATAGTTTCACGTGAGTAATCTACACAAAGTAGCATCTACGGTTAGTTACAACAAATTTTTATTTTCTAGTTTTTGGTGCAATAAAAACCGTTTAACTTAAAACTTTTTTTACTTATTTTATTTTCAAGTTTTTAGTGCAATTGTTAAGTTAATTTCCGATACTATACCTAATTATTGTAGACCAAAGATGTTGTTTGTAATACCTATGCAATACAATTATGCATGCTATCGTTTAACTCTCGCGCTTTAACCACGACACATATGTAAACGTAATGGACATTATTTTACGTGTAACGAGAAGAGAATCCCTGCTGAATAGATATTTTTAGAAACCCGACGCAAAAAAAATGTCAGCTTGAATACCCGAAGTGTCTCAAATGGACGTGTTATTCATACAATACCTTAGATTACAAAGATCTGACAATAAGGAATATATCAATCAATATGGTTTATTGAGAAAATCAAGTTAAATTTTTTATATTGTACAGATTACACAAGTCGAATTTCGAGACTAAATTATAAACTCATACTCGTACTGCCAGTCGACCAACCGGAGGACCGCAGGTCTGACGGAAAGTCCGACGCGAACCGAGGGCCCAAAGGGTCAATCCATGCAGTCTCTACGGCACTATATGGCACGCACTACGTGAACCGGAGGGACTTACACAATTGGAGGCCCGCATGTCCTACGCAAACCACCTGCGCTGTCAGTCTATCAACCGGAGGGCCGCAGGTCCGACGGCTCGCCCTACGTGACCCACTCACGCTGTCATTATCAGCTGGAGGGCTGCAGGCCCGACGGCTCGCCCTACTCCATCCAATTACGCTGTCAGTCTATCAGCTGAAGGGGCGCAGGGCCGACGGCTCGCTCTACGTGATCCACTCCGGCTGTCACTATCAGCCGGACTGCCGCAGGCCCGACGGCTCGCTCTACGAGATCCACTCACGCTGTCACTCTATCAGCTGGAGGGCTGCAGGCCCGACGGCTCGCTCTACGCAATCCACTCACGCTGTCACTCTATCAGCTGGAGAGCCGAAGGCCCGACGGCTCGGCCTACGCTACGCGCTCCTTTCACGCTGTCACTCTATCAGCTGGAGGGCCGACGGCTCGCTCTTCGCGATCCACTCACGCTGTCACTTTATCAGCTGGAGGGCCGAAGGCCCGACGGTTTGCCCTACGCTACGCGATCCAGTCACGCTGTCACTCTATCAGCTGGAGGGCCGCAGGCCCGACGGCCCGCCCTACGCGAGCCACTCACGCTGCGAGTCTATCAGCCGGAGGGCCGTAGACCCGACGGCTCGCTCTACGAGATCCACTCACGCTGTCACTCTATCAGCTGGAGGGCCGGAGGCCCGACGGCTCGCCCTACGCTACGCGATCCACTCACGCTGCCACTCTATCAGCTGGAGGGCCGCAAGCCCGACGGCTCGCCTTACGCGATCCACTCACGCTGTCACTCTATCAGCTGGAGGGCCGCAGGCCCAACGGCTCGCTCTACGCGATCCGCTCACGCTGTCACTCTATCAGCTGGAGGGCCGAAGGCCCGACGGCTCGCCCTACGCTACGCGATCCACTCACGCTGTCATTCTATCAGCTGGAGGGCCGCATGCCCCACGGCTCGCTCTACGCGATCCACTCACGCTATCACTCTATCAGCTGGAGGGCCGAAAGCCCGACGGCTCGCCCTACGCTACGTAATCCACTCACGCTGTCACTCTATCAGCTGGAGGGCCGCAGGCCCGACGGCCCGCCCTACGCGAGCCACTCACGCGGCAAGTCTATCAGCCGGAGGGCCGTATGCCCGACGGCTCGCTCTACGAGATCCACTCACGCTGTCATTATCAGCTGGAGGGCCGCAGGCCCGACGGCTCGCCCTACTCCATTCACTCACGCTGTCAGTCTATCAGCTGAAGGGGCGCAGGGCCGACGGCTCGCCCTACGCTACGCGATCCACTCACGCTGTCACTCTATCAGCTGGAAGGCCGAAGGCCCGACGGCTCGCCCTACGCTACGCGATCCACTCACGCTGTCACTCTATCAGCTGGAGGGCCGCGGGCCCGACGGCTCGCCCTACGCTACGCGATCCACTCACGCTGTCAGTCTATCAGCTGGGTCCATATTGGCACTTATACAATTTTTTCTTCGAATATTTTTACTAATACCGTTTTTTACTCATAATCATCATTACTCCGAAAATTTTTTCTCATACTTTTTTTCTTACTAAAAATTATACTTCTACCTACAATGTTCATAACGATTTTTATTTCGAAATTTTATCCTCCTAAAGTCGTCAAGTAGATTAATCTATACTCATAAAGTTATTTGAAATAAATTGTTTATTTATAAACATTTTCCCGTTAGGTTCACTGTGTTGTGGTATAATTCTTTTATGAATAACATAAACTATGTAGTCATAATGGGCTTTGTGCAGAAACTGTTGTGACATACTCAACTTTAGCATATTTCTTTGTGGCAGATTTCGAGTAGTTCGAATATTATTCGAGCATAATTTCGATGCTCCTATTTATGATGAGGCATAATCTGGATGTGCATAAAAAGTATCGGCATAGTTTGTTTTATCATAACAGAGAAGGAATAATTACAACCTCTCAATACAATCGAGGTAGTAGTAATATTCTATACGTTACTTACTGTGTTACTGAGCTGAGTACTTTCTAGGTTGCTAAAAAAAAAAAAAACCTCGAAGACTAAGGCGGGAGCAAAGCTCCCGCCTTAGTCTTCTAACCTAACCTATCCGAGTCGGATCTGCCCCGGAAGGTTTTGTTCGCTCGCTTCGCTCGCTCACTGCAGAAATTTTCACCCTCACAGCAAATTCTGCCTAACGCAAAAAGGCAAGTTTCGAACCTACATGCCCAAAAAAAAATGCAAATCTATTTTCTGTCTTATAACACTCGGCGTAATTAATGATAATTATGCCAAGATAGTTTCGGACAAAATAATATTCTAAATATTGTTATTTAAGCCAAGTGATGTTTCTGTCTCATTAAGTTGATGCCAAAATAGATTATACCAAGTCAGTTATGTCCTAAGCGTTTCGGACAAAAAAGTTTAGAGGGAACCCGTTTAGTACAGTACCTACTCTGCCACAACCTGATTTGTGCAGGTAGCTAGTTTACAGTAATAGTACGATTTATATTTAATTAAACAAAAATAATTCATTCATAAACCAGTACAGATAAAAATAAATACCTATAACATTAGAATAAATAATAAATAAATAAATAAATATCTTGGGACATCTTACACAAATCAACCTAGTCCCACGGTAAGCTCAATTAAGGCTTGTGTTGTGGGTACCAGGCGACGATATATATAATAGATAAATACGTATAGATACTTAGATACATACACAGCCATGACCAAGGAACAAACATTTGTGATAAATAAATACACAAAGAATGCCCTCGCCGGGATTCGAACCCGGAACCTCCAGCTTCGTAGGCAGGGTCACTACCAACTAGGCTACAGAGGCTGACAAATATATAGCATAAAATAAGTATAGTGAAAAATTATATAAACATAAAAGTTAGTACTAAAAATATGTATGAAAAACAATTTTATGAACATAAATAATTCTATGTGATGATGATTATGAACAAAGATTATTCTAAATACCGATCATTATGAAGTTAAATTGTATAAGAAAAATTTTCGGAGTTACAATAATCGAAGTTGCAATTTTATAAATACTTTGGCGCACCCCTATCAGCTGGGGGGCGCAGGGCCGACGGCTCGCTCTACGCGATCCACTCACACTGTCACTCCATCAGCTGGAAGGCCGAAGGCCCGACGGCTCGCCCTACGCTACGCGATCCACTCACGCTGTCACTCTATCAGCCGGAGGGCCGTGGGCCTGACGGCTCGCACTACGCGATCCACTCACGATGTCACTCTATCAGCTGGAGGGCCGAAGGCCCGACGGCTCTCCCTACGCTACGCGATACACTCACGCTGTCACTCTATCAGCTGGAGGGCCACAGGCCTGACGGCTCGCCCTACGCTACGCGATCGACTCACGCTGTCACTCTATCAGCTGGAGGGCCGCAGGCCCGACGGCTCTCTCTACGCGATCCACTCACGCTGTCACTCTATCAGCTGGAGGGCCAAAGGCCCGACGGCTCGGCCTACGCTACGCGATCCACTCACGCTGTCACTCTATCAGCTGTAGGCCGCAGGCCCGACGGCTCGCCCTACGCTACGCGATCCACTCACGCTGTCACTCTATCAGCTGGAGGGCCGCAGAACCGACAGCTCGCCCTACGCTACGCGATCCACTAGGGTAGGCCCCGGTGGGTAGGCCGGTAGGTGAAGGTCGCTGGATGCGGGTGGCACAGGGCTGGTCCTTGTGGCAATCTTTGGGGGAGGCCTATATTCACTAGTGAATGTCTTACGGCTGATATGATGATGATGATGATGATGATGATAATGAAATCCGTATGTTTCTACCAAATATCTAAAGCAGTACTTCAAAGTCTACATTTCGCTAAACCTAGCGGTTGTGGCAGGCAGTAACACAGGAGTATCAGATTTGAGGAGTTGGACGTTAGTATTAAATTCGCATGTTTCTACTCTATAGGTATATGTAAAGAACTTCTATAAAATCAAGATATCTATAAAAGATAAACCTTGCGGTTATTGTGGGCAGTACTGCAGCATCAGGACTGAGGAGTTGGAAGTCAAGATCAGGCTTATAGTATTTGATTATGCCAAATATGCTATACTTTCATTTTCACGTGTCTAACACTCTTGGTTAAGGTAAGCAATACGTCTGCAGCATCTGGCTTTGATGATACAAGGATACAAATATTATAATCTTGCATTGTCATGGGGACTTGATAAGAGTTCCAAATTTTATTGATTTCGGTCCAGTAGAAGTGGTCGAAAAATCGATCACAAGATTTGAAGCATCGACGACAGTTGATACGCGGTGAAGTTAATTATGCTTTGCTGCTCAATTCTCGCGATTAATGTTTACATGTAGTAATGTTTCCAATTCACGGCCATTATCACGAATTATTTAAAGACTATAATGCTAATCTGAAAGCAAAAAGGATTAATACACCCGATTCGACTACTTCCGCTCTCCGGGCGTCCGCCATGTTTACGTCATTCAGTGTTTTCGTGCAACGGCCGTTACACGTCAAAACCTTTTAAAATTTATCTTATAGTTTTTCCTGCAATCGTTCGTCATCTTCAGGTGCTTGAAACATGGGAAGAAAACGTAAACGTCGTTACAAAGATAATGACGACCATATTCTAAAGAAATTACGCCGATTGGAAAAATAAATATGGAGACGTCACCGACGGCATTGTTCTGATCTGATTCATATAGCTCAAAATCAAGATCAGGTATGTTGTATACTAGATACATACAAATAACCCCATAAACGTTATTTACTTAAAAATAATAATAACTGTACTTATATTTAAATGCTCTTCGCTATTTACGAAGTACATTGTCCATGGAAAAATCTGTCAATTGATAGTATGGATACATATTTCTTGTGCGTGGACACGCATAATACTATATTATAATACGTACCAAAGTGATGCGAATGATTTTCGGGATCATTACCTTCACAACAAGATAAAACTACAAAATAGTACGTACCAAAGTGATGCGAATGATTTTCGGGATCATTACCTTCACAACAAGATAATGCTACAAAATAATACGTACCAAAGTGATGCGAATGATTTTCGGGATCGTTACCTTCACAACAAGATAATACTACATAATAGAACGTGACAAAGTGATGCGAATGATTTTCGGGATCATTACCTTCACAACAAGATAATACTACATAAAAGTACGTACCCAAGTGACGCGAATGATTTTCGGGATGACTACCTTCACAACATGATAATACTACATAATAGTACGTACCAAAGTGATGCGAATGATTTTCGGGATCATTACCTTCACAACAGAATAATACTACATAATAATAGTACGTACCAAAGTGATGCGAATGATTTTCGGGATCATTACCTTCACAACAAGATAATACTACAAAATAGTACGTACCAAAGTGATGCGAATGATTTTCGGGATCATTACCTTCACAACAGAATAATACTACATAATAGAACGTGCCAAAGTGATGCGAATGATTTTCGGGATCATTACCTTCACAACAAGATAATACTACAAAATAGTAAGTACCAAAGTGATGCGAATGATTTTCGGGATCATTACCTTCACAACAGAATAATACTACATAATAGTACGGACCAAAGTGATGCGAATGATTTTCGGGATCATTACCTTCACAACAGAATAATACTACATAATAGTACGGACCAAAGTGATGCGAATGATTTTCGGGATCATTACCTTCACAACAAGATAATACTACGTAATAGTACTTACCAAGAGTGTTTCGAATGATTTTTGGGATCATTACCTTCACAACAAAATTATACTACATAATACAACGTGCCAAGCGTGATGCGAATAATTCTTGGGATCATTACCTTCACAACAAGATGATACTACATAATAACTATAAAAATCAAACTCATTGGGAAAATGAATATGAAAATCCAAGCTACTCTCCCTATACTGTCCCTTACCATGAGACTGGAATCCCACAAGCTGAAATCTCGCCTCCATTAATTGTTAATAATGATGCGCCACCAACAAATTTACAAAATGAAACAAAGCAATTAATTAATGCTCAACAATCGTGCACAAGTTGTTTGTCGAATATCCCATTCCGAGTAACTGCCCACTCTTCAGCGCCCCGGTATTGAATGCTGAGGTTAAAGCTGCAATTTCGGATGCCTTACAAAATAAAGATTCTTCATTGGCAGCTAGACAAAGACAAGTTGGCACAGCTTTGACAGCCTTAGTGAAGTTTATGGATATACTAGTCGAATGATAAATCGGGTTCGAGTCTAAAGTTTCTTAATCATGTCAGTGGTGCTTGTCGTTTGCTGTGTGTTTCACACAATATACTTAGATACAAAATCATACAAAATTGAGACGAAAGTTCGTTATCTCGACACATAAAAAAAAAAGATAAAAACCTGTTCGGGGAAGACCTATCTACAAAGCTAAAAGCTACTAAGGCGATTACTAAATCGAGACAAGATTTACAGTTTAACAAACCTAAATCAGCGGTAACTAAGAATCCGACACTTACAAATACACAAAATAATTTTAACTGGAATCACCGCAGCCGAATTATCAGGTTCCGGACACGAGACCGGGTCCGTCACATCGGTCTGCGAGAGCCTCGCCAGCGCCACCTCCGCGCTACAGGAGCAGAGCGGAGCACAGCAGGCGCCGCGTGCTCAGCCGAGTGCCCGTTACAAGAGGAGACACTAGACAGGCAGGTGGTAATGCCGGCAGGCAGATTACAATATTTGACACATTAGACGAAGATTTGAATTGGTGGTATACAAATCTCGATGATTCTGTAAACTCCATTCGAATCCATAAAAAAAAATAATACCTAATGATAATTTAGAATTACTTACTAGCAACTTTGGTTTTGCTTCGCATTGACAACACGACTGCCATCGCCTGAAAGGAAACTCATGAAATATGGCTATACTGTGAGCGAAGCGAACTTTTCGTCTTTGCATCATAATATTATTTAAATCAAGCGATAACATTATCCCAGACTTTAAATCTCGCCGAAATTAGTCTGGAAGCTAGCACATTTTGCGCACTTATTGTTTTGTTACTTATTGACTTGTTCGCAAGTAAATCCAATGCTAAGGCAGGCAAATATATATCTTAGAGACCTGACCCATTGCTTATTGTGTTGACGCTGTTACTGTCAAATAGTCTTAATTAAATTTCTGCGCATTTCCACGATAAGTCATAAGTAATTTCTTCATAAAGCTGTAAAACGGGCCCTCAACAAGATCGCGTTTGAGACGGAAGTTTAAAACTAGCTAATTTCTGGGCGCCGGTGATGTTTTCTAGCAGATTGTTGTTTACTGCGGGCCCCATGACATGAGTGAGGTGGTGGACTTTACCATCTTCCGGGGCACGCTACCATTTAGTGTCATTCTAAAAACATTAAATAAAATGGTAATAGACTATTGGAATTGCACTAAGCAAGGAATTTTAGTAGTGCCCTTACTCAGCCCTGGTTCCCAATGGTTAAAAGATTCATGATATCCGAAATATCTTATTTTACTTTAAGTCATGACTTGTTAATATCCGTTGATTCCAGGTCTCCCATACAGGACCCAAAAACCTTACCCTTTTTTTGGGTTGATTTGCTTTTTTGTCAAAATCATAACATTGATTGTATAGTCGCGTCTGTTCTAAATATACCTATTATACTTTCTCACAAATCTGTTCAATTCAAGATACCAATTCGGTAGTCTTAATTGTTGACATTTAGATCAGCACTTTTATGTATTTTAGGTAAAAAATACCATAACGATGATAGAATTGCTAACATGAAGGTTCCAAATATTGTTCTAAGTTATTTAGAAAATTAATTTCCAAATGAAAATTAGAGCCTTGAAATATTATCAAAGAAGCTGGTTTCGCTTTTAGCACTTGTGACTGCTCACAGAGTTCAAACTATGTCAAAAATAGAATTATTCATGTAAATTCTGATTGTTTTAACTATAATGACATCAGAATCTATAAACAACTAGGCCTAACTCTTACCAGCCGTTTTTAGGTTTTCTACTTTATACTGAAAATAGTCTGTTACAGAGACAAAACATCAGCGAGAAGACAACCTAAAGCCTAAAGGAAATTATTTACTTGCCAGTTATATAAAACCGCTTGGGCAAGTGACAAGCCAGATACTTAGTCACTGGTTAAAGGATATGCTCCACCGAAGTGACGTATTGACTTTTTTCTGTATAGCTAGTTCACACAGATCGCGTCATGCTTCGACATCTAAGGCTAGTTCGTCTAGCATGGTTTCAGCATGGATTTAATAAAAAGCCACAGGATGGTGCGCAGTCTCTTCCGTATTAAGTTCTATAATTGGAAATTCATCACTTTACAAGATGAGACCTACGCCAGATCGATCCTTAGTAGCGAATAGCAAATTTTTTTTTATTGCTGTTACATTTTATCTGCCGACTGGTTATATTTCAATATTTATAATGTGTATCCTAAACAAGTCAGATTTTGTTTTTATGTCGTAATGCTATAATGATAAGGCAGTACAAATAGTAGAATGGATTATTACTAATATCCTTAGTTATAATTATAATTGATTATTTACATACATAAAATATATGTACCTGTTAATAGAGTTAGCTGATTTTTCACTTGGTTTCTTTGAACATCTACATGTAAACATTAATCGCGAGAATTGAGCAGCAAAGCATAATTAATGATAAAACGAACTTACCTGTACGTGAAGTTCTATCATAATTATGCGAGCTGCTCAATTCGAAGCGATTAACAGATAATCCCACCCTTAATCCCCCCCACAGGTTTAAGCGAAAAATCAGCGCCTTACCGTACAGGATACAAGCTTTAAACTAAATGACGTAAACATGGCGGACGCCCGGAGAGCGGAAGTAGTCGAATCGGGTGTATTAATCCTTTTTGCTTTCAGATTAGCATTATAGTCTTTAAATAATTCGTGATAATGGCCGTGAATTGGAAACATTACTACATGTAAACATTAATCGCTTCGAATTGAGCAGCTCGCATAATTATGATAGAACTTCACGTACAGGTAAGTTCGTTTTATCATTAATAAAAACCGTTTAAAAATGTGCGGCTATCTATCTTATCGACGTATAAATAAATCATTTATTGACGCTATCTCTACGATCACGTTCTTTGCCCTACTCATCCGTTTCGTACGTACTTACTACAATAAAATAAATATGATAATGACTGCATGACTGTCTTTTTATTTTATAGATAAGTAGATGGATTATATTGCTTTGTACAGGATGTAATAAAAATAGCGGTGATTTTGTTAAAAACCCCATTCAAAATTTATTGTAATCTTTTTATGTACCTATATCGCCAAAAAAGCCAACACTTTTAAGGAAAATAAATTATTTGTACTAATAATATATTACAATATTATCGAACCGGGTTACTCACGTATTTAAGTCGATGATTGCTCGACATGTTTCGACCCATTTTAATATGTTTGAGTCCAGGTTAGTTATAATTCTAAGATTTGTTCTAATCTTTCCTAATCCCAAAACGGTACTAAATAGGTCCTTAAATGGATTACCACTATTTTCTTGAAAACAGTATAATGATGAAATTTGCAAAAAGTAGTTCCCGCCATCTTGGATCTTAGAATGGACCTGAAAATCGTATTCCTCGTATGCGAATTAGTCAGAAACGAGTATAATGATGAAAATTGCAAAAAAAAATTCCGCCATCTTGCATCTTAGAATGAACCCGAAAATCGTATTTCACGGATGCCAATTAGTCAGAAACGAATAATTATAATGATGTAAATTGCAAAAAAAGTTCCCGCCATCTTGGATCTCAGATGGACCCGAAATTCGTATTCCACGTAGGTATGCGAATTAGTCAGAATCGAGTATAACTCATTTCTGTGAGGAATAACTACACCTTTCAAAGTATGTCTGTATCATTATGTATCTATCAGATCTATGATCACCTTGTATAACTATAAAAACAATATTCTTTTATTTGAAGCTTTTAAGACTCGAAACGCTTCAAACTTTATAGACTTAAACCTTGAAGACTTAGGAGGCTTTAAAGCTCGAGTCTTAAAGATTCGAGGCTTATGTGTTATATGACGTTAACACGAAGATTTTTACTTGAGGCTTTTAGTTTACGTCTCGACGCTTAAATTCACAACACTATGCATGCATAATGTACTATAAACCTTTAGTAGAGGGAGGGAGATAAGACAGTAAAAGTTGACAGTAAAATATGCTTTCAGTTTAATTATGTATTACTACAGACGCACTTTTGTGTTTACGGTACTAGACAAAATAATATACATTGGCTTGCAGACATTTCCAAATTGGGTATTTTATTTTTGGTCGTAGTCGTAGGTCACATTTTTACGATTGTTGAACTGAAAATACTATTTTTTCTAGGAACAGCGGCCGGATCTGCCGGAACATGAATTTCATCGTCAATATTAGTCGTTTATCGTTAATCGAGTCTATCCTTTAACAGGTGGCTTATGATGACCCCGTTTTATCCATTTATCGTGCTACTCGGCACTTTGCAGACTTGTTACAAACGTAACGGCAATCGACAAACGATTAGACGCGGTACCATCATAAGCCTACAGGCGTTAGTGAATAGAACAGCAGAGTCACGGATTATTTTCCAATCACTCCGTAACTGCTTAATCTCCTTTCTGCTTCTTCTTTCATTTTTAATGATTCATAAATGTTGATAGCTTTCGTTCGCTTTTCCCGCATTATACGTTTGACTTTGTCTTTTAAGTCCAAGCTCTCATTAACAATGTCTTCTGCAAGTTTACAAGCGTCACACGGAGATGGGTCAGCGGAGACAGTGGCGTCTGTCGGCGTGTGGAGCGGCGCGCACGCACACGGCACCCTGGATGCCTAGCCAAGTTGCCAATCGCTAGCGCTTGCTAGTGCATCGTCGTTTTCCCTCTCTGTCACTCCTTCATATTAGTGCGACAAAGAGGGAAAACTACGATGCGCTAGCAGGCGCTAGCGACTGGCAACTTGGCTAAGCACCCTGGGCTCCGTGCGCACGCGCGCGGACTCGGGGTCCGACCACACGCGGTCGTCTGTCGCGTCCGCGTGCCTCGTGGACACTCGCACCTCGTACTCCGCGCCCGGGTATAACAACTGGTAAAATCAACAAAAAACTGGTGTAATCAACCAAATTAATTTAGTAAAATGCCAACATAAAAAGTTTGGTAAAATCAAAAAAATATTTGTGATAGGACCCAATCAACCTTAATTTCCGGTTAGAATTACGAAAGATCTGATAAATCCAACTTAGCTTTTTTTTCAGTGTACGGGAGCGGCAGCACGAACTCACACCTTCCATTACCGTCGCAGCGCACTGACGTCATGTTGGCCTGTCGCCATCCGTCTCTGGAGTCCACCAGTCGAAACTCCACTTTGTATGCACAAGTGTAGCATTTACTCATGTACCAGCCCGAGTCATAAGCATGCGGAACCCGTACATACGCACTGAACCAGCCCAGAACAGCCTCGTGTGATTTCGCTTGTAATATTTGAATGGCCACCACAGGGTATTGTTTGATGACTGAATTGGTACTCATATTAAACGATTCATCAAAACAAAACATGTTGGAACAAGTCTGCAGATTTAAAGAAAACTTTTGATTAAAGAAATATGACTCGTGACCGTACGATTGAACATCTAACAGATGTGTGTTATTTCTCTTCCCTGGACTGTAATTGTTGTGGATCTTCGTTGCTTTATCATCGCCGACGTCAGTGTAAAACAAAAGAAATGTATACTTATCCGGCGGATACTGCCAGGAACATTCCAGTACTCGCCAGTCCTGAATAATGCACCAAAAATTATCACATTTCGGGTAATGGTCCACTGTAACATCTACGTCTCCAGCCACGTTGCGGACTTTTCCGTCTTCTGTTTTTCCTTTTCCCCAGCACAAATACTGTATGTGTCCGACTTGGTCCGCCTGGGCGCGGTACTTCACCGATGTGCGATTGATAACTTGTGTTGGTAGCCACAACAAACTATCATTTGTAATCCGGAGAGACGCTCTCAGGCCCGCTGCACACTACGTCATACAGATCCCCGAACGGCACAAAATAAGAGTAAGCATAATCGTATTCATTATTTAGCACCCGCTGACCCCTCGTCGACTCGACGGTCACCGCAGGACGGATATAAACGGTCGCTGATTTTTCACAATCAGTTATCCCGTCTATACAGCTAAATATGTAATCACCAAAGTTCTGACGTTTCATTATTTTTTGCACGGTGGTTGTATTGATTACGTCTGCTGGCAATAACTCTCCATTCAATTTAATGGTGATGTTTGCTACATCTTTGAAGGAACAGTAAAACACGACGTCTATCCCATAGGGTATTATCTCCCAGTAGGTAACGTTCATTGTTATCGTGGGTGTTGGTTGGTCGACGAGGCAGATGGCGCGGTCACCGCGTGCGCCGCCATGCTGGCTGTAGCCTGCAGCAGCGGCGCGGGACACCAGCAGCGACACCATTAACAGAACCCACGCCCACATCGTGGAAAGCACAAACGTAATGACGCAGGGCTGCAGTGTACCTGCTTATATACAGGATTTTTGTTGAATATTTCCTCATATGCATACATATATACTACATATGAAATATCGACAGAGATTTTGACAATTTAATTTAAAAATACACAAGCCAAACCTATTTTATTTTTGATATCAATAATTGATCAAGGTTGACCCATTCAACTAGTACTAACTAAATAGATAGTCTAATGAGCTACAACTAACGAGCCATCGTCTCATTCCCAAGTTCCTGTAGCCACCTGCCGACTCTATCATCAGACCCAGCTTCATGATAGCATCATAGCGCATTTTCATGCGACTTATATACAAACTCCTATGTGTACAACATTGTAGCTCCAAAGTGGAAAAACTTGTAAGATTTGTGAGCGGTTTAGTAAAACGTCCGACTTTGTCGCTCGCAATAAGGGCGCTTAAATATTTAATTCGTTTATCAAGGTGCAAGCCGATTCCATTCTTATCGGTAAGCAAAAAAGTGGGACGGTTTTGCTAAAAGGCTCATATTTGATTACCAACAAAAATCGGGACAGGTGAAACTACATAAGTAATTAAGTAAACCTATATTATTTATGTAGGTACCTAATAAAACCTACGAGTAACATACAAAACTAACCAAAATCGAATTTGCTCGGTGCAATTGGTATTAGGTACCTTATTAATTTCCTGGAGTGATATAAATATAATATTATCGCAAAACGTGTCGGTCAGCAACAAATATTTATTTTCAATTGAATTAATGAGCGGCAGCTTCACCGGTTTTGTTTCTATCTGTAGGAATATAAGAACAGTTTGATGTTTTACTGTATAATCTTGTTTAAAAGGACATTCTAGTTTTTGGAATCTTCTGTTGCGCGAATAAATAAAAAATAAAAATAAAATAAAAAAGCCTTTTATTTCTTGCAGGATTAGTAAATACAATGTCGACAGTAAATATTCATAATATCATAATTTGTCAATGTTATCAATTATCATCATTCGTCAAACTATTATTGTTATAATTAAAATTAAAAATAAATGGAACAATACTTTGCATGCGAGATTTACTGTCAAGTAGATTTATATAATTATTATTTCATGTCATATTAGATTGCTATTCATCGTTTATAATTTTTAAATGTACGTATTAATAAATTGCGAATTAAATAAAACTAAAAAATAAATAAATATGCATGTCATGTTTAGTGCATTATTTATAGCAAGAACCCCTTATCGGGTGAAGGCCTCCCCCAGAGTGTGCCAATTGGATTTGTCTTGTGCTTGTCGATCCCAACTTTTGCCAGCAATTTTAAGTTGCGTGAATAATGCATCTTAAATCGGCAGGAAAGTGCTTGTAACTATGAGGAATACTGAACATTATTTATTAGCAAAATGTGACATTGTATTATGTGGCGCGATATGATATCGGAAATCGGGGCTTTTGTTTTCCTGGATATTTGACTAGCAACGACTTCCCAACAATTATCACATCACATCTTTAACCACTCTCGATTGACTGCTGGACGTAGGTTTCTCCTCATAACTATGCGTATAGACGCATTAGGATATAAATGCCCATAATCGCCACATTGAGCAAGCTGGTTGATGGTCGCAGTGTGCCGGGTCGTGTGAACTATGATGATACTATTGCCCGTTATAAATTTTCTACAAATTATTCAGTGACACTTCAATCCTACGCTAGCGGACGCTCCCGCCCAGTATCAAATTCGGCGCACGCGCCCGCTTCAGTTAGCGCCGTTAATACAATTTCATGTTAGACGAACATCCGTGCCGGGTAGTCAGGGTCTGCTAGCGGAGACCCTTAGTCGACTCTCGTGACACCCACGAGAAGATGGCGAAAACGCATTGTTAGTACTGTCACCATGCGACAAATTACAGTAATTATTAAGCAGTAGTCTTATGATGGTACCGCCTCTAATCGTTTGTCGTCATTGCCGTCACGTTCTAACAAGTATGCAAGTGCAAAAGTGACACGAGGAATGGATAAAACGGGACCATCATAAGCCACCTGGAATGACATTATGAAGAGAAGGAAAATATTTTGAATTCAAATGCTAATTATAAATAATATTTCATACACCAAAGAACAATGACAATGTTCGGCAACGTCGGAACTGGGATTTGAACCCACGTTCGAGCTTTCCTGGCTGATGCCTGAACCCTTTGGCTACGCGATTCAGACAGATTTCTCGGCTACATGCTATTTTTGATAAAGGTTGTAGTTGGGAAGTAAGGTACTCGTCCCTTCAAAGGGGATTAAGCATGAACTATTTTTATTGAGCCAAGAAATGTATGAAAAGATTTTCAGTAAAAGTGACAGAAATATTTATAGTTGATCGCTGGCTGTTGACACAGAGCCGCGTATATGTATAGCCTGGCGTTTGTATCATGGTTCTCCGACATTCGATGTTATTTATGTTATTATAACGTTAAAAATTGTAACAAGGATAATGCACAATGTCAAAGAGAATAAATAAAATAATTAAAAAATTAAAAAACACGACTGCCGTTTTAAGCGAACTGAAAAGTAACAAATAATTCCTTCTTCAGGTTAATCCTTGTGAGAGTGCCTACATAATAGGCGCTCGTCTTATTACTTACTATATTTTGTTTCGGTTGCAGTCGGGGAACCTCCATATATTTATATTTTCCGTAATGAAAGGTTCCCCGACTGCAACCAAAACAAAATATAGTAAGTAATAAGACGAGCGCCTATTATGTAGACACGCTCACAAGGATTAACCTGAAGAAGGAATTATTTGTTACTTTTCAGTTCGCTTAAAACGGCAGTCGTGTTTTTTAATTTTTTAATTATTTTATTTATTTGAAACCTTTTAGTGAATCTGGAGATTCCTTAAAGTTGGATAGAATTTCAAAAACCGATTCTGCAGAGGGCCGAAGCTTCGCTCCGGGGGCCCGAGAAGTTCCAATTTTGGGCGAAGCCGAAGGGCACGCCGCGTGAGGGCTGGAGCCTTACCGGAACCAATGTAAATCTATTTGGAGTGAGTCCGCAGGGCGAGTTTCAGGGTGGAAGGCCGAAAGCCGAGCTCGCGGAGGTCGAACCGCGTCACACCGACACCGGACCGGAGGCCGAGCTACGAGAAAATTGAGGTACCATGCTTCTTCAAGCACCCCAGTATCTAAATAAACCGATATCTGTGTAGGGCCCAAGGCACAACGAGTCCACACGGTCCTCACAACCGTCCCTCTTAACTATTATCGAATAATCGACTCGAAATCGAATAATCGAACCAGAGGGCCTAACGGTTCGCTTCGAACTCCAGCGAGGATTGAAAGCCGAGCTCCGCGTAGGGCCAACGGCCAAAAGCGGCAGCCAGAGGGGCGCCGGCTTGCGAGGCCGAAGGTCGAGCCGCCAAAGCACTACCACGTCAGCCGACGGAATAGTGTAACGTTAAAATGGATCCGACGATCGTTTTGACAACCTGCAAAGGCCGTAGGGCCGTAGGCCTGAATCGTCCCTCGGAGACCGCTGGCTTGCGAGGCCGAAAGGTGAGCCCCCGGCCCGGACCACCGGAGCCAGAGTCCAGAGAGAAGACTTTCACTTAGATGGCCTAAGTGTCACTTGGAAGAAATTTAAAGCAAAGTCGAAGAAGGAGCTGCAAGAAAATTGAGCTACCAAGCTTCTAAATAAGCCCAGCTCCACATAGGGCCTAAAGCCTGGAGCGTCACTATCGGGGTGATTCAAACGCGAGCCCGGTGGACGAGTGAGCCCAAGCGGTACAACCGCCCTTCTTAACTGCCTTAACAATCGAAGCTAGAGCCCAGCGCTACCGCACTACGTGATAAAATAGTGTAACATGAAAACGAAATCGGAGATCCGCAGATCCAACGATCGTTTCCACAACCTGCGAAGGCTGCAGACCGTGCTCCGCGTAGGGCCGACGGCCCGAAGTGTCCCCAAAGGGGCTTGTAAGGCCGAAGGCCAAGCTACCAGAGCCCAGCGCTCCTTCGCTATACGATGGAAAAGAATAGCATTAAAACGAATCTCAGGGCTGCAGCATTTGTTTTGAGAAAATGCGGAGGCTAGAAGCCGAGCGCCGCGTAGGGCCAAAGGCCTGGAGCGTGGCCCGACGGCGCGCTTGCCTGTTAGGGCGAAAGCCAAGCTGCGTGAGACTCAATTTACCAGGCAAACCTACCTTCCTTCTTACCAACTCCCCTGCACAAATGTTAAGGTCTAACCCGGCCCTGGAACGGTCAAAGGCCTTGAAAGCTTTTGGCAGTCATGTCATCATGAAAATTCGTTTGCCTATGAATTATTATCGGATCCAATTTATAAAATTGTTCAGTTTCTATGGGAAATTAATATTAAATAGAACTTGAAATTTTGTTGTTAACACTGAAAAAAAAAATCCCCCGAAAGTGTATTTTGTATCGAAATTATGGAGTGAACTTAAACTTTGGACCGGTATCTACTTACTGTATATCAAATGATATATCGTAGATACATAAGTTATTTGAAAAACTCATCGGTACGAGCCGGGGATTGAACCCACGACCGCTGCGTAGCAGCCGTGCATTTTACCCCTTGACCACAAGCGCGAATGTACAATGTATCTGTTTCATTCACACTTAGCGGTCAAGAAGATGTGTCAACTGTGACAGTCATGTCACGTCTTAGGCGTCGAAGAAAAACTTCAATAGTGCGATGTAGAACATTTCGAGTTTTCTCTTCAAACATATATTTAAACATATAACTTGTATATATATTTATAATCTGCATATAAAATGCTTTAATTTGATACCCAAATCATAGCATTTGGATGACATATTATTCTTGGCGCTTCAATTGTATTTTAATGAATCTGGCTTTTCTAGAATAACTAACAAACATATAAGTTAAATACATATTCGTAATTGCAGTTCAAAGCTCTTCATTTTGATACCAAACTCGATAGGTTTTTTCAAAAATGTTTTTTTTTTTGTCAGACATTATTGATTTTATATGACGCCATATTGTTTTTAACGTGACGTCACATATCCTATGTTACCCGCGACGTCACGAGGATTCTAATGTTACCTTACACTATTAAAAACGGTTAAGTGGTCGCGAAGATCTGCGCGTTTAAAGAAAATATGCAACATACATAGGGGCTGAACACATATACTCTCCTTTTGGCAGTCGTGTAAAAAGATGATATTACAGAATATAACATTTTATAACGCAAGTGATATACAAAGCCCTAAGGCTTGGAAATAAAGAACAATACCAAAACCTTTTTATGAGAACATTTATTTCGTAACTTCCATTGCTGAGTTATAAAAAAAACTTACATTGGGTGCGGAATAATTAAGCAGAGAAAGTGGGCGTTTTCCAAACCGTTGTTGAAATCACCTTGTTATTTAATTCGGACAAGTTTGGGCTCGTTCTACTCAGGATCACGAGCTCTTTCGATTCTAATAAGAGAATAAAAATGTTCTAAAATGTTTTTCTCCATTACGATACCGTTTTTTCATAGGTGTTCCTAGGCGGTAGCCTAATGGAAGGAATTAAAACTGTATGAAAATTATGGGACATATTTTTTCACCGAACAAAATCGAATCTGATTCGAATAAGCCTAAATTTGACCAAATTAAATAACAAGGTGATTTCAACAACGGTTTGTGGAAACGCCTAAATAACATTAAGGCCACAGAGTAAACATTCTCATTTTTGGGAACTTCTCTACGGTGGTTTATTTATTTTTATTTATTTTATATATTTAAGGTTCACCAACGATTGTTGACATCAATACATTCAAAACTTACGAACTAAAACATGTATGGAGGTATGGCACAACCACTTAAAGGTAAACACCTCATGCAAAACAATTTAAAGAGAAGGTAAACAACTAAAAACTTACTATAACTAAAACTTAGTGTAATAAGAGAAAACTACTTACTAGTTAACATTAATCAGTATTAACACATTAGTGTTAATACTTTATTAGGCAATATATTATGTGTGAAAAGTAGTATCAACAGCTTTCCATAAAAAAAATCGTATCTAAATGAGTTCCTGTCTCTGTCTCACCGATGATGGTTATGTTGAGGTGACAGGGATAGATGCTCGTTTATGATTTACAAAGTTTTTGGTAGAAAATTGTTCTGTAATCCTTCTTCTTTAGTGCATCACTAGCTGCGCGGAAAGACGGTGACGATGGCATCACGGAAGTCAACTGACTCATCATCATCGTATCAGCCGAAAGACGCCCACTGCTGAACATTTTTTTTTTTTTTATAGCCTTTATTTAACGACTACAATAATAATTGTTAACATAAATATATATATTTTTTAGACATCGGCATAGTCGTCTTGCCCTCCGGCATAGGCCTCCTCTAAAGATTTCCACTCTTTCCTGTCCATAGCGGTTCTTCTCCAAATATGTCCACCTATTCTTTTTAAGTCATCCTCCCACAGCGGCGTAGTTGTCCTCCTCTTTTCCGTTTCCCATCCATGGGGTACCATTCTGTGATCAGTTTTGTCCACTTTTCTTGTTTATTTCTGATCATGTGTCCTGCCCATCTCCACTTAATTTTTTTAATTTTATTTGTTACATCATGAAATTTTGTTCGTAATCGAATATCTTTTAATGTAATTTTGTCTATTTTTCTAATGTTTAGGATGCTTCGTTCCATGTTGTGCTGGCAGGTTTCTAAATCTCGGATATGGGAGGCCTATGTTCAGCAATCCGAGACTGCTGAACATAGGCCTCCCCCAAAGACTGCCACAATGACCGGTCCTGCGCCACCCGCATCCAGTGGACTCCTGCGACCTTCACCAGGTCATCAGTCTACCTTGTGGAGGGCCTACCCACGCTACCCCTTTCGGGTACGTGGCCGCCACTCAACTCACTATGCCCCTTATTATATTATATTGGATACAAATTGCATAAATTGGTCAGAAGGGCTTTCGCACCATGTGTCTCTGACTCTATGTTATTGTCGATTGTAAAAAAATGGTACATTAAGGGTCTTAATGAAAAAAAAATTGAATACCATATTTTTTTATTACGAAATTAAATTTTGTGTACCTAACAACTTTTGACAGTGAAAAATGCCGACAAATTCTAATTTTCAGTTAGCGGTCAACAATACTTTTTTGCAATTTTTTTTTTGCAATCGACTCCAACAACTACTTCTAATACCTATATTAATTAGTTTTTTCATATATAACTATTTATTTTCAAAACTACAATTTATGTACATAGATTAAATCTAACTAATCTACTTAACCTAACCTATATCTAAGATTCGCCCTTGTGGCATCGTACCGAGGAAACTGGCTGCATTAATTAGTTATTTATTTATATTTTACTGCGCCCACAGAATTTGATTTGGATAGAAGAAACAAGTTCATTCATTTGTATGGCGTCCGAGCGTGTCAGTTTTTGTACTGAAGTTGTTACTTCCCTATGATTTTAAATATGTCTCAGGCCCTTGAGTATTCATATTTTTTTGTGTTGTTGCAATTAATATTACTTAAGGAGGCATTATTAATGTTTTTGTTCACTTTAACTTACAAAATTTGACGCCCGAAAGCTGCAAGCTTCGATTAAAGATGGACAACTCAGTGGATTTCACTGAGTTCATTTGACACGCTAATTAGATACGTTAGCTTGATCTATGGTATATAATGACATCTGTGACTGCGCCATAAGTGAATAGTTTAATTTCCGAAATGTGTTTAGGAAGTTTTGCGCAGATGCGCGCGCACGTGCGCGTCGAGCGACGCGCAGGAGGGGAAGTGCTTGCCGCAAAAGCTGCAGCCGAGACCTGGAACACAAGGGATTACATTGTCAGCTTCATATTATATTTGTATGTCAGCCTCCGTAGCCTAGTTGGTAGTGACCCTGCTTACGAAGCTGGAGGTTCCGGGTTCGAATTCCGGCGAGGGCATTATTTGTGTATTTATTTATCACAAATATTTGTTCCTTGGTCATGGTTGTCTGTGTATTTATAAGTATCTATATAAGTATCTATTATATATATCGTCGCCTAGTACCCACATCACAAGCCTTAATTGAGCTTACCGTCGGTAAGATGTAAGATGTGTAAGATATCCCAAGATATTTATTTTTTTATTTTATTTTTAGCTTCTGTTGCGGGTTCGGATCCCGGCGAATCACAAATATTTGTTTCTTGGTATTGGCTGTGTATTTAAGAATCTATAATGTACGAGGGCTGTTCCGAAAGTTTTTAGTTGCTCCGGTTCTATTCATGCGATTTAAATTAAATTTATATCATTGTAAGGGACATTTTAATACTTATTCATCAGCATCATCATCATCATTTCAGCCAAAAGACGTCCACTGCTGGACATAGGCCTCCCCCAATGATCGCCAATACTTATTTTGGTTAATAAATTTATGCATGTAATGGGAATAGTTTTTTTATTATATTTGTTTTACAAAAAGCTGTTTTGTATGAAATTTAACATTGTATGGAAAAATTGGCCATTTTTGACACATTGAAGCATATTTTGTATAAAAATCTTTGAAAACCGTACTTAAGTATACCCGGGATAAATAATTTAGTTCATTTTGCGTTTTTTAAATTATAATTGAAGAACAATGATTATTGATTGAACGATGATTTTTCCAATATTCGTAATTCCAATTTTAGAGTTTACGATTTTTTTCGATGCCTACTCATTTATGATTAAAGTAAAGGATATCACGTAATTTGTACTTAAAAATAACGGAAATATCTTCAATTACTAGTACCTATAAAATAAAATATTTTTATAAGCGAATGATGTTCAATAGCATCTCATTAAAAAAGTCTCTTAAAAACCGGTATCATGGTCATTGGAGTAAGGCGGACACGTCTAAGTAAAACAAAATAATAAAAATATCTAAAATCTTTACTGAAACAAATTTACACCGCCTAAAGCGTCATTGAAATATCTCTCAAAATGGTGTAAGTTTTATTGAAATCGCATGAATATAACCGGAGCAACTAAAAACTTTCGGAACAGCCCTCGTATCTATCTGTTATTATATCGTCGCTTGGTGCCCACATTATAAGCCTAAATTCAGCTTACCGTGGGACTAGGTCGATTTGAGTAAGATGTATCTATTATGGAAAGCTATACACCAGGGGCCTATTTCTCGAAAGCTTGTAACTTGTAATACAAGCGGAAGTCTTAATCTAATTAATAGTGTTAAAAAGAGACTTCCACTTGTACGAGTATTACAAGTTACAAGCGTTCGAGAAACGGCCCCCAGATAGTTTCTATAAATGTACCAAGCAATGTCTCGAATATAAACAAAATAAAAAAAAAACACGATGTGTACAAACTTTGAGATGTTAGATAAACCTACCTTTTCCTTTACTCTGTACTTGAGGTGGCACTCTCGCATGGCTCGGCCCGGCGCGGTCGGCGGGGTCGGCGTCGGCGTCGGCGTCGGCGTCGGCGTCGGCGGCGGCGGCGGGGCTCGGCGCTGGCTCCGGTCGCGGCAACCCTGCTTGTGTTAAAATCACGCATTACAATTTGGGACGTAGTTCTGCAAAAGGAAACCAATAAATATGATTTTTAGTACAGATGTTGCCTTAGGCTCTAGTGCGAGATTGGGCCCTCTCCTGTGGAACCTCTGATACGACTGGGTGATCCGAGGAGTATAGCTTCCGCGCACGGTCACCCTGTGCTACGCCGATGACACACTGGTGGCCGTGAGGGGAAAGCAACTGGAGGACGTACTGAGAAGAGCAGAAGTCGCAACGGAACTAATTGTAAACCGTATAGGCCTCCTCGGACTCCGAGTTGCCCTGTCCAAGACGGAGGCTATGGTTCTCGGGGGACCGAGACGGAGAGACTGGCGGGCGAGGGCGGACACCCGGATCGAGGTGCAAGGAGAAGTCGTCGAGGTCGGGGCCCACATTAAATACTTGGGGCTCGTCCTGGACAGAAAGTGGAACTTTGAGGAGCACTTTACGAGACTAGCTCCCCGTCTCGTGGGTGCCGCCTCGGCACTGGGACGACTGCTGCCAAATCTGGGTGGCCCGAATGCTCCATGCAGGCGTCTGTACGCGGGGGTAGTAAGAAGCATGGCGCTTTGCGGAGCCCCAATATGGGCCAGCAGCTTCACAGAACACACGAAACGCCTGCTCCGTCGCCCGCAGAGGGTGGTGGCTCAGAGGATGGCGAGGGCGTACCGCACCACCTCTCACGCCGCAGTATGCCTCCTCGCCGATACCCCACCTTGAGAGCTCGATGCAATGGTGCTAGCGGAGCGGTACCAATGGAAGGCGGAGGCGAGAAGAAGGGACGAGCTCCCTGACCCTGAAGAAGGCGAGAGGCTGACGCGGGCTGCTGCGGAGCGCCTGCGCCAACAATGGAGTGACACTTTGGAAAATAGCCGCTATGGCGTGAGAACCATAAGGGCTATTCTTCCAAAGCTGAATGAATGGATGGATAGGAAGAAAGGAGCCCTAACATTCAGGCTCACACAAATAATGTCTGGACACGGGTGCTTCGGACACTATCTAAAAATGATCGGGAGGGAGCCTGGCCCCGAATGCCTGGAGTGTGGAGCGGCGGATGACACGGCCCAGCACACGCTGGAAGTGTGCAGCCGCTGGGATGTGCAGAGGGCGGCTCCCGTAGCCGTGATAGGTGTAGTGGATCTCTCGCTGAACACCATCGTGGCATCGATGCTGAGCAGTGAGAGAAACTGGGCAGCGGTGGCCTCCTTTTGTGAACAAGTCATTCACCACTTTGTCGGAGGAGAAAGGTCAAGCGTTCTGACCTCCCCCTCCCTTGTGCGAGTGTTCCGGTCCTAACCGGGACCGCCGGAGGGTGTCATGGTGAAATGCTCTGTGACCCCATGGCATCCTCGTTAACGGCCTCGAGGATTGAACGCCGGAGTGGAATTAGTGGGTAGGGCATCTCCCCCCCTTCTCGCTATGAGAAGGGCCCGGGAATGCGAGCCCCACACACCCCCCCATATTCCCGTATCTTGGGGGGACGGTGCGTAAAGGCATTACCACTCCGTCAAAAAAAAAAAAAGGCTCTAGTGCGAGAAGTGGGTCATTTTACGTCAGGTCCAAAATATCGGAGGGCCATCTGTAGATCTGTACTAAAAAACGTCGTACGAGACACGTGCAAAAAGGAAATTAGTAACTCGTGTCGATTTAAAACATCGCCACTCGTTTAGAATTTCATGTTTTTTGCACTTGTGTCATAATGTACTATTTTCATTCTAATGAACACCTCAAATTAAAACAAACAAATACATTTTTGTTTTTTTTCCGGCTGGATTGTTTTTTTGCATAACTATTTATATCCAATTATGTATTAATATGATCGTCAGTAAAAAAAAACAAAAAAAAATGTAAACAACTTGTCTATTTGTAAAAACACCGTTTTAAAATCGGTTGCGTAGTGTTAAAGATTTAAGCATACACAAGGAGAGACAAACAGCGACAGCGACTTTGTTTTACACTGTGTATGAATGCGATGAAAACGAAAAAAAAATCTAATTTATCAAAAGGTAATAAATAAATATATAAGTATTATAATACCAGGCAACTTCTATGAATGTCCCAAGTAATATGTTCTATTTAATGAATACAAAAACCTTGTTCAGGTAATAAATAAATGCAATTTGATATCACTCAACCAACATACACATAAACAACAATTAAAAATTAAGTGGGTTCAGTACAACATTTTGCCGGTGTCCTCTGATTATAAATTGTAATTTCACCTCGTAGATTTAAACATTTAGAGGTAATTTTAGAATTATAACTAACGTGAGACTCAAACATATTTAAATATTTATCACACGGGTTACTCACGTAATTTAAGTCGATAATTGCTCGACATGTTTCGATCCATTTAGAGGATCCTCATCATGGAGTATCCGCGACCAAAATGGATCGAAACATGTCGAGCATTATCGACTTAAATTACGTGAGTAACTTGTATGATAAATATTTAAATATATTTAGAGGTAAATTTTAAATAAATAACTCTTTAGCGCATTCTAGCAACTAAATATTTGGCAATCTTATGAAAGTGTCATCCTGCGATACAGGCATAGCCTAGTGCACGTGTCTACTGTATCAATTTGTCAGTAAACTAACTTAAAAAAAGGAGGAGGCAATTCGTCTCTATGTTTTTTTTTTACTTTTTTTATGTTTATTGTGTACCACAGAATTTTCCACTCGGTAAACCGATTTGAATGATTCTTGTTTTATTTTAAAGCTAACCACCAATTGGTCCCATTTTAGTTTGGTCTATTTCCGACAATCATCCATGAGAAAACTATAATAAGTCTTAAATTTGTATTAAGCATATCTGCGACCATATATAGCATGGACGTCTAATGCCAGCTCAAAAATGCCCCCAAAAACAATTGTTCAATTGTGCCAAGGTGGGCAGGACATAGGGCTTTTCTTAACACCGCGCATATTTCGGCGCAATCAAAACTTTGACGGTCCAATCATAACTATTTTTAAATGGCGTTTTAAGTTTTTATAATTTGATATTGAAATTCATTATCGTGATGCATTGAGGGAGTGACTCTTGTCAACTAAAATTCAGGGCCGTTTTAAAAAGGCAATAGTATGGCGTGCGGCTCCCACGTTTTATTTGTTCGTAGAAGCATATGCACTACAAATGAACGAATAACTCGATACCACGCCAACCGATTCCGATGATTCTTTTTTTAAACGACTTCAAAACAAACTGTGATAGAATCTCGGAGAAATCGGTTGAAGTAGTTTTTTTTTTAATTTGGTGATTATTGACTCACGCGTCGGTCGATCCTCGTCTCCAGCCTCGGGAAAATTCGTTTTTTTTCGTTTTTTAACTCACGCGTCGGTCGGTCCTCGTCTCCAGCAGCGGCGGGCTCCTTCGTCACCATCTTCATCAGCAGCAGAGCCTCCTCCTCGAGCCAGTAATACTTGTTCCTCAGCTCCTGATACTTCTCTTTCAGCTGGTTACGTTCATTCTTTAGTTTCCTGTATTTTCCGCGGCTCACTGTACCCTGCAGTAGACGTTTATTCATTCATTTAAAACAAGAAGTATCTGTATATGCAATTTATGCTGAATTGCTGAATACAATTGTGTGCCAAATTATTGCTGAATGCAATTTATGGAGACCATTTTGTGACACAATTTCTTTTTTCTTCTATTTTTATTTCGTGTTTCGTTTTAATTTAATGTGTATGTTATGCTGTATCACAAATAAATATTTTTTCTTTCTTTCTTTCTATATTTTTACGACAAACGGGTCTTGATCGCGTAAATTTAGTTAGGTTAGTGTATGGCCTGAGTGGCGAGCGTCGAGCGACGCGACCGGCGGAGCGGGTAGCGGCGCGTCGAGCCTCCAAGGGATTTCGCCAGCGTGCATTACGCCACGCGCATCCGTTTGCATTTGTTTAAAGGAGGATTTAGACCAAATGAGCGAATGCTCATTCTATTCCCCACTCTACGAAATTCGTTCGTTACACAAAACACAAATCGTCGAAATTCGTTGTTTTCGTAGAGTGGGGGATAAACTGGGCATTCACTCGGTTGGTCTAAATCCACCTTAAGACGCACGATCGAGCGTCTCTAGTCAGGCTTTAGACTTACGTTTAATAGTCTGCCTGTGATCACGGGTGTAACGTCATGCACGAAACGACAGAAAAATGTTAAACGTAAGTTCATGCTAAGGCATTCTGTTCATGCTGCAGTGCAAGCCTTCGAGAAGAAGAGACAAGGGGAACTCGACGCTAAGCGGAACGAGCTGAAAACCCACCTGTGGTTATTAACTACAACTACGTAGGTGGAGTGCTGACTTGCAGCAAATGTAGTCGCACATTTGTTGCAAAAATAGGCTACGTCAGTCACATGAGAGCACACGAGCGACGCTCTCAGTAGTCAGTTCAACCGGTCGCCGTGGCCGAAATCGGTCAGGAAGAGATGATGATGATGATGATGCGATTAAGACCAGTTTGTCGTTACAATATGAGTGATAATCATGAAAGTTTAAATCAATATATAATAAGTACCTACATAACAATAACATGGACTACAAACTACATCTAAAAAAATAGTAAAACGAATCTTAAAATATAAACTTAAATAAAAGTAAACCTAAAAAAATGTCTAAGATCCTACTGACTTAAACCGTGGTTCCCTATAAATAACATCACGCTCGTTGCGTTTATACTATAGAATAGTGTGTCATAAGCTCATAAGTATATTTTAGGGAACACAGCAGAGACAAACAACCGGTCAAGTGCAAGTCCGCCTCGCGCACAAAGGCGCGTTCCGTAGCAGCAAATACATATATAATACAGTTAAAACAACCACTATTAGAAATAATTTGAGCAAAATTCGTTGTAATAGTTATTAATACGCATCACCCTCTTTTTAAATTGTGTATTTATCCCGTCCCGTAGTTTAAAAAAAGAAGGAAACACTAGAAACTAGAAATCTTCATATTATAATTTGAAAATATCTTTCCATTCATATAAAAAAGAAAATAACCGTCCCTATTACACGTACGGATGGATGGCCCCACGCCCAATTCTTTTTTTATTATTATTACAATCAAATCAAAATTCCTTTCTCAGAGTGAACTTCATTATGTATGTTATGTAACTACGTGTTGCTTGCGCTGAGTCTCCGGCGAAGATGTGGCCCGCGCGTCGCCCCGCGGCCGGCGAGTCTCGTACGAGTCGCCGCGACGGCGGCGTGTGGTGTGTGTGTCGCCGCGTCGGCGGGTGGCGTGTTTGTCGCTGTGTCGGTGGCGTGTGGTGTGCGAGTCGTCGCGTCGGCGGCGTGTGGCGCGCGAGTCGCCTGCGTGTGCCCGCTTCTGAAAACATTGGTGTAACAGACGGTTCATTTTCTGTTTATTTTCATCTCTCATTCCGTATCTTTCAGTAAAAAGAACAAGTTTTGTATTGTGTATTATTGAGTAGGTACACAGTTGAACATAACATAGGTACATACTACATACTACGCACAAATAAAAATGTTTTCAAAAACCATCCGAATAGGCATGATGACTGGCAAGTGAACGTTTGAGTACTGCCAAATGACCTTCTCTTTTAAGTTCTTTTCAATTTATTAAATAGAACTTCTGTACAAAAATTACTGCAATCTACGTCTTAGTAATAATTTATTCGTGTATTATGTCGTGCATAATGTTAAATAATTTATTTTAAATACAGTCATCATCCCTAATCTCTGAATATTTTTTCCTGAAAGGCCAGCCTTTCACTAATAAACTACTGTACTAATACTTACACGCTTCCCGCGCCCGCCCGCCTCCGCCCCCTTGCCCGCTCCGGCTCCCGCGCCCGCGCCCGCCCGTGCCGTGGACGACTCACCGAGGATCAGCTTCCAGCGTCTTCCATTATTAGTCCTCTTGGCCTTTAAGACCGAAAGCTCTCCGGCCGGCTCACTGTCCACGTAAACCTGAGAATTTAGAATGGAATCATTATTTTTTTAAGTCATGACATTCAACTTAAAAATTAACGGAGACCTAAATATCTTTTATAAAAATTGTATCATAATACTTTTTATTTATGTAACGAAGGTAGACAACTGAGCTCTTAGCCAACCTGATGGAAAGCGGGAACTGAGGCATAGGCCTCAGTGTCAGGTTTTTTGGTCACTATGTCCCTATGGTCCCTATGAATAATGTAATAAATAAATATCTTGGGACATCTTACACAAATCAACCTAGTCCCACGGTAAGCTCAATTAAGGCTTGTGATGTGGGTACCAGGCGACGATATATATAATAGATATATACATACAGATACTTAAATACATAGACAACCATGTCCAAGGAACAAATATTTGTGATAAATAAATACACAAATAATGCCCTCGCCGGGATTCGAACCCGGAACCTCCAGCTTCGTAGGCAGGGTCACTACCAACTAGGCTACGGAGGCTGACAAATAATGATTTGTAGAAATGTAAAGGTCTATGGATATTAAGAAATAAGCATCGAAAAAGCTTGTGATTCTGAGTAGAAATAATTCAAAATCTAAAATGCAACAAGCTACTCGAGTCGCATACGCATTGCAGACGAAATGGCAGCGGCGGAACAATTTTTTAACGTTAATTTCGTTCAGGAGGTGGAAAAGTATGCATTTTTGTATAATTATAAGCTGCCAGAGTATGCCAGTCAAGATGTAATAGAAAAGGTGTGGATTCCTTCGACATTCTATAAAAAAACCGAAACTTCTTGTCGTCATTCGCATACAGCTCCCTCGCAGCGACGAATGCTCTACAATGTTTTTCTATATACGGAAGTACCCAGAATCGTTGTTTATGTTCCCGTTTGTTTTCGTAATTTGTTTATTTATTTATTAATAATAGTAATAAATATACAGTAAAATATTGTCTTCATCACTAGACACTGTCGCACGAACGTTGTTCCGCAACTGATGTAAAATAGTCTCATTAGCGTAGCACCGTGTGCGCAAACGAGTAGCATACCGGTAGGCGACCATGGTTTGCGTCTCAGTCGCGTTGCATTTGAATAGCCTCGTGAGAGATGGGACTAAATAACAAACAACCATAAATAATAACGCCCAGCTAAAAAACACTGTCAATCTGAACGGTTCATTATGAACTTATGATATAATGTTTCCATTTACTCGTCTCCCTCGTTTATTTTCTCAAAAGTATTGTGAAGGCAGTGACTCTAATCCGAACTTCGAGCTTCGTAAATTTCAAGCAGTTGTCTCTGTCACTCCAACGAAGGCGTGTTTAGAGTGACAGAGACAAATCCTCTAAATTTGTGGGTTTCGAAGTTCGCGGCAGGTCCCCTCATCATCATCATCAGCCTATGATAGTCCACTGCTGGACGTAGGCCTCTCCTATTGACTATGCGTATAAACGCATTAGGAGGTAAAGAGTAAATGCCCATAATCGCCACGCTGGGCAAGCGGATTGGCGATCGCAGTAATGTGTCCACTATGATGACGCTGCCCATCATCAATCTTTTATCAAATAATGGTCAGTGACACTTCGATCCCTTAGTCGACTCTTACGACACCCGCAGGAGGAGTTGGGGTGGTGACAAATGTATTCTTACTGCCGTCACCACACGGCACGGCAGGTCCCCTATTACATACATATAATGCAGTTTGCTACCCACCACACTCGCGTCGCTTTCCTTGCCAGCCTCGTCATCTGCAACAAATGAGTTTGTATACAGTGTGTTAACATGATGCAGGCTTTTATTTGAACCGAGGATTGAGATGCAGATTCTTAGCCAAACCATGTGCATTATTTGTTTAAAAATCCTAATTTTAAAAGTAATTATCTTTCTAAGAAAACTTAATTGAGAAGCAATGTACTTCAAAATAAATCGTTAATTGGCACTTGACAATGACAGACCGCAGCTACTCGCAACGTTTGACAACTAAGCAGTACACGCGTTACATTGATCGTTCGAACGAAATAAAAATAATTGTACAGTTAATTTAAATATTTGTCAACTCTTAATACTTGAAAACGATTGCCAGTAATGCGTATTATTACCCATTTTCGTAAAAGCCTGGGTCATGGTAACTCACTGTATATTATATTATAGAAATCAAACTAAGAAGTGTAGGCTTTCTTGTTTAATAACAATTAACATAAATTATCTTGAGTATAATTACAACCAAAGTCCTATATCTAACTCCCTCCAAAACCAGAATCTGACCGTACTTTTTAAAAAGTTATCATGACCACAGACTAGAACCAGAGAGTTTAGGCTAAGTGCATACATTATCATATCAATATAAGGCCATAAACATAATATAAGTATGATGTTTCTTACAACTCGGCCATCCATTATAATTTAGTGAGCCCTCTCACTAACTACATGTACTCTTAGATTCAAAAGTGCATGACGAATTCCAGAATGGATTTGTCCAAACATAGATAATCTTATACTAGTACACTTAAAATTTCCAAGCAATCAACAACAAGTAACTTTAAATTTGGTTGGTCAGTTATCACAGACTTCTTGAGAATAAGGAGTAACATTTTACTTTTATTAACAACACAAACAGTAATGATTTATGCAATTGATTAGTCTGAGACTCAATTTTTTTTATATAATAAACTTTAACAAAGAACATGTGGTAACACACTTTGCTATAACCTGAGATCATTAATATCATCGTCACTAACAATAGTTAACTTAATATTTCTAATTAAGTTTTTATTTTTACCTTAAGTATTTATTCACAGATCATAATATAATGGATTCGTCCTAACATAGATAATCTTATACTAGTACACTTAAAATTTCCAAGCAATCAACAACAAGTAACTTTAAATTTGGTTGGTCAGTTATCAGTATCACAAAGACTTCTTGAGAATAAGGAGTAACATTTTACTTTTATTAACAACACAAACAGTAATGATTTATGCAATTGATTAGTCTGAGACTCAATTCTTTATATAATAAACTTTAACAAAGAACGTGTGGTACACACTTTGCTATAACCTGAGATCATTAATATCATTGTCACTAACAATAGTTAACTTAATATTTCTAATTAAGTTTTTATTTTTACCTTAAGTATTTATTCACAGATCATAATTTATAATATCAGACTGAATTACAATAAAAGCTATAAAATATCTCTGCAATTTTGTCATATCACTCATTGGAAACTTTCTGCAAACTTAATAATAAGAGTGTATAATCATGACTTTTTGTTATAATACTTATAATGTTTCTATTATCTGATATATACATATGTATTTTTTTAAATGTTTTATTAATCACAGCCTGCTTTAGATAGTCTGCCAAGATCTGAGATAATACCTAAACACTTATGGCCTGCTCCAGACAGTCTGCCCCAAGTGCCTGCTCTAGACAGTCTGCCAAGATCTGAAGATACCTGAACACTCATGGCCTGCTGTAGACAGTCTGCCCCAACGGCCTGCTCTAGACAGTCTGCTAAGATCTGAAATTACCTGAACACTCATGGCCTGCTCTAGACAGTCTGCCTCAACGGCCTGCTCTAGACAGTCTGCCATCATCTAAAATTATCTGAACACTCATGGCCTGCTCTAGACAGTCTGCCTAAACGGCCTGCTCTAGACAGTCTGCCAACATCTAAAATTATCTGAACACTCATGGCCTGCTCTAGACAGTCTGCCTCAACGGCCTGCTCTAGACAGTCTGCCAACATCTAAAATTATCTGAACACTCATGGCCTGCTCTAGACAGTCTGCCTCAACGGCCTGCTCTAGACAGTCTGCCAACATCTAAAATTATCTGAACACTCATGGCCTGCTCTAGACAGTCTGCCTCAATGGCCTGCTCTAGACAGTCTGCCAACATCTAAAATTATCTGAACACTCGTGGCCTGCTCTAGACAGTCTGCCTCAACGGCCTGCTCTAGACAGTCTGCCAACATCTGAACACTCATGGCCTGCTCTAGACAGTCTGCCTCAATGGCCTGCTCTAGACAGTCTGCCAACATCTAAAATTATCTGAACACTCATGGCCTGCTCTAGACAGTCTGCCTCAACGGCCTGCTCTAGACAGTCTGCCAACATCTAAAATTATCTGAACACTAATGGCCTGCTCTAGACAGTCTGCCTCAACGGCCTGCTCTAGACAGTCTGCCAACATCTAAAATTATCTGAACACTCATGGCCTGCTCTAGACAGTCTGCCTCAACGGCCTGCTCTAGACAGTCTGCCAACATCTAAAATTATCTGAACACTAATGGCCTGCTCTAGACAGTCTGCCTCAACGGCCTGCTCTAGACAGTCTGCCAACATCTAAAATTATCTGAACACTAATGGCCTGCTCTAGACAGTCTGCCTCAACGGCCTGCTCTAGACAGTCTGCCAACATCTAAAATTATCTGAACACTCATGGCCTGCTCTAGACAGTCTGCCTCAACGGCCTGCTCTAGACAGTCTGCCAACATCTAAAATTATCTGAACACTCATGGCCTGCTCTAGACAGTCTGCCTCAACGGCCTGCTCTAGACAGTCTGCCAACATCTAAAATTATCTGAACACTCATGGCCTGCTCTAGACAGTCTGCCTCAATGGCCTGCTCTAGACAGTCTGCCAACATCTAAAATTATCTGAACACTCGTGGCCTGCTCTAGACAGTCTGCCTCAACGGCCTGCTCTAGACAGTCTGCCAACATCTGAACACTCATGGCCTGCTCTAGACAGTCTGCCTCAATGGCCTGCTCTAGACAGTCTGCCAACATCTAAAATTATCTGAACACTCATGGCCTGCTCTAGACAGTCTGCCTCAACGGCCTGCTCTAGACAGTCTGCCAACATCTAAAATTATCTGAACACTAATGGCCTGCTCTAGACAGTCTGCCTCAACGGCCTGCTCTAGACAGTCTGCCAACATCTAAAATTATCTGAACACTCATGGCCTGCTCTAGACAGTCTGCCTCAACGGCCTGCTCTAGACAGTCTGCCAACATCTAAAATTATCTGAACACTAATGGCCTGCTCTAGACAGTCTGCCTCAACGGCCTGCTCTAGACAGTCTGCCAACATCTAAAATTATCTGAACACTAATGGCCTGCTCTAGACAGTCTGCCTCAACGGCCTGCTCTAGACAGTCTGCCAACATCTAAAATTATCTGAACACTCATGGCCTGCTCTAGACAGTCTGCCTCAACGGCCTGCTCTAGACAGTCTGCCAACATCTAAAATTATCTGAACACTCATGGCCTGCTCTAGACAGTCTGCCTCAACGGCCTGCTCTAGACAGTCTGCCAAGATCTGAAGTTACCTGAACACTCATGGCCTGCTCTAGACAGTCTGCCTTCACAGCCTGCTCTAGACAGTCTGCCAAGATCTGAAATTACAAGAACACTTATAATATTTATAGCTTATTCCCAGAACTTTAGTTACATCATCATCATCATATCAGCCGAAAGATGTCCACTGCTGAACATAGGCCTCCCCCAAAGATTGCCACAATGACCGGTCCTGCGCCACCCGCATCCAGCGGACTCTTGCGAACTTCACCAGGTCATCGGTCCAGCTTGTGGGGGGCCTACCCATAGTTAGTTACATACCTCTTTAATTTTATATAAATATCAGTTCTCAATAATTGTTGTATTACATTAGTTATCTAATTATCACATTACAAATCATCATCATCATCATCATCATCATCATCATCATCAGCCTATGTTAGTCCACTGCTGGACATAGGCCTCTCCTATTAACTATGTGTATAGACGCATTAGGAGGTAAATGCCCATAATCGCCACGCTGGGCATTACAAATACCAGAAAAATATTGTTTAAATGTAGATATGTCACAATGATCACTGGATACAGGCTACATCAGTTTTCTAACTGCCTGCCCGCTTATTAAATAAATAATAAATAAATAAAAATAATAAAGATATGAACAGAATACTCATCTTTATCAGTAAATTCCCTTCTCTCGCTATGTTTGCCCATGCTTGTCCAATAACTAAATCAAAGTGATTTCTTATATCTCTTCAGACGGTAACTTATCATCTTATCAACTTCCATACAATACCACCTTTTAATGTATCACTGTAATTTCACATCAGTGCAGTAAATTGATTTTTTTCATAGTAATATAACTCTAGACTCATTGTATTTTATCCTTTTAGACAGCATTTCAGTCAGTAGCTCAGCATAATCATCACACTATTTGGAAATGAACTCATCAATTTCTGTTTCCATTCACACCAAGAAAATAGCATAGTGGGCAGAGCCTGATACCATGTGCGGGGTACACCTGCTAGCTTTGTTAGACAATAATGAATAATCTGGTCATCCTCCCAGTTATAAAGTTTCGCACATTTGCCAACCTTTTGCAGCCATATGTTAATTGTTTGCTCCTTCACCATAGGGTCAAATTCTGTCGGCGGTCACGAGATCTGCTTTGCCTTTTTTCATTTAGCAGATTCTCACTATTGCCATCGTGTTGTAGAGGTGAAATATCATCAGCAGTGCGCTGCTCAAGCAAAAACGGCGTACGAGCACTACCTTCACGATAACTTCGTCTTGTGGAATCTTTATCGCGTTTTGAACACCTTTGAAAACGAACATAACAAGATGTTCACGTTTTCGTTTCCTTGATCGCGATCTGCTGTCTTCATCAGTGTCTTTATCGTTGCTGTTATTCATATTTGGTGTTCGTATTTCTTCATATTATCGGTTCAGTTACTTTACTACACAAACTGGCGAATTTCCGAGCGAGTTGACACGTGAATTGTTTTATGCCACTTCTGAACTATAGAAATCAAACTAAGAAGTGTAGGCTTTCTTGTTTAATAACAATTAACATAAATTATCTTGAGTATAATTACAACCAAAGTCCTATATCTAACTCCCTCCAAAACCAGAATCTGACCGTACTTTTTAAAAAGTTATCATGACCACAGACTAGAACCAGAGAGTTTAGGCTAAGTGCATACATTATCATATCAATATAAGGCCATAAACATAATATAAGTATGATGTTTCTTACAATATAACATGCATATCAAATCTTTAGTGCATATAATCTCAGAAATAAATGATTAAAAAGCTAAAATCTCGACTTGTTTGTATTTAAAATTTGATTTTGATATTATTTTTATTTTATTAGGCAAATGTGACGGCAAATCGAGGCTGCGTGGTGATGGCAGTGAGAATACATGTCATTTGAGTCACCACCCCAACTCTTCCCGTGGGTGTTGTAAGAGTCCGCTAAAGGATTGAAGTGTCTTCACACATCACATCATCAGCCTATGTTAGTCCACTGCTGGACGTAGGCCTCTCCTATTAACTATGCGTATAGACGCATTAGGAGGTAAATGCCCATAATCGCCACGCTGGGCAAACGGATTAGCGATCGCAGTATATAATGTGTCCATTATGATGGCTTGCGCGTCATCAATCGTTTATCAAATAATGGTCAGTGACACTTCAATCCCTTAATCGACTCTTACGAAGTTGAAGTTCGATTTTCAGCCATTTTAGGTTCTTACGAGCTTTACAAGCCGAAGCTCAGTCTCGTTCTTATGTTTGCGGTCTACAACCCAAATGTTTGCGTGCCTAAGACTTCAATGCGGTGTCAAAAACATATTTCCAATTATAAGCCGCTATTACTTTGACACCAGACTTAATAAAATCTATAACAATCATACACTCTGTACTGCAAAACGTTAGTGAACTTAGTATTTATATGACCTTTCTTGTTTATGATTTGACGCAGGAACTTCTCAAGTCGCGTTGGCATGGGCGCGCCCTCTCCCGACTCGCTGGACGACTCGCCCGCCGACTCGCCCGCCGACTCGCCCGCCGACTCGCCCGTCCACTCGCTCGACGATTCGTCGCTGCTCGTCGACATACCGCCGCTCGCGACGATGGATTGCGGACAGACACTAAAATTAGGAATATCTTCGAAATTTCGATAGGTACAGTCAAGAACATAAATAGGTATGTATACACTTTTTTATCTTATGCCGTGAAAATAAGGTGCAAAAGTGTATACATATTTTTGCCCTAGACTGTACCTAACATTAAACATTAATGTTAAAATGTTTATTAAAATTTTGTATAGTCACAACCAATCTTTAAATTTAAGTTTTTTTTTGTTTTAGCAACGGGTAATAAATGGCTCTAATAAATAAAAAAGTAAAGACTGTATGATTCTCTCTGTTTAAAATTCATGTTTTAAATAGTTCAGTTTAATTCTAAATGCACCATTTCTAGATAATCAGTTGACTTATGCGACATTTAAGGCTATTGTCATCATCATTGTTATCTCATCATGTAAACTGTGCACGTTTTTTGTCGTAATTTATTTATATCTCCTTATTTAAAAATATTTTTTTACTAAAATACAGACTCATAATATCTTGGTACAGGCATGTTTTGAGCAAATGTGTTTTTGGAGGTTAGAAAGTTGTTGAACTAAATAAGACAACTGAAGATAAATAAGCCTGTAGGTAGACCATTACAGCCAACCCAGATCATTAACTTACCTGGCGTAAAACTGTAGGATACTTTTGTTTCTGCTCCTTGTAAGTTCCGCCAATCTGTTGCGTAAAAAACTGTCCTTCGCAATACCTTAAACCAGTAGAGAATTACGCTCCAATATTGTTATGTAAATACTAATTAATGTTCGATGTAATTATTTATTTACCTCCTTATTTACATACGTCGTTCCCTAACTTAACAAGCCGCTAAGTATTACTTGTCCCTTCGGTCTTTCAAAAGTGTCTACACCGTGGGCTCTTATAACCCGAAATATTTTTTTGTAAAAACAAACAAAAAATATTTTACAACTCTTGACATTTTACTATAAAAAAAAAGTTTTACTATTTTTGAATTTATTTTATCATAAAATGTAAATGTTATTCATGAAACTGGCACTTAAAATGAGTTTTAACGTTTTTTTTACAAAAACCTCATTTTTGAAAGGTTATTCTTCACTTTTCGACATCTATTAATGAGGTTAGTAAGACTATTCTACATAATGGCACTAACGCCGTTAAAAAGACCTTTTGTATTGAGTAACAATTTGAAAATATCTTTAATATAGTTCGGGAAATATTATTTGACCGACTCTTATCTTACTTACGACCTTTTGTTTTGCATCATTAACAATAGAAAAGTGCTAGACTGCTGATTGTCTAGTAAGTGTTAACACAAAACAAAAGGTCGTAAGTAAAATAACAGTCGGTCAAATATATTTCCCGAACTATAACTCTGAAATTAGGCGATATACAAAAAAGTTAATGTGACATTATAGTTTCTAAACGTGGTCAGGAATACACTTAAAATCGGTCGAGTTTAAACAGCCCACGGTGTATAAGAGCGAAAGGGCCCAACAATGCTTAGCGGCTTGCTAAGTTCGGACGTTTATAAATAAGGGAGCTACTACACTGAATGATCGCGTCGGCGTGACTGCAGGCGGCGGCGGCGCGTCATGCCGCGGCGGGGCGCGCGCGAGACTACCGGAGTTGCCATATACCGAGGTCGAGAAACCGGGATAATGCCGCGACCGGCTTAGCGGAAAACCGTGCGAGAGTGAGTATCCATATCGGTATCCCGCTCCAACTCATGGATTCGCTCGCCGCTGGTCGCCTTAGAACATTGTCGTGGCCGGGCCTTTACGGCTCTAAAGCGCGCGGTTGCTTTGTGCGTTTACCTTTAATTCGACAAAAGTAAGACAGAATACTAGTATTTTTTGTTACTATCCCTTTAGAATATAAAAACTAAAATACCGATGTTTGAACTTATCCGCAAACCTAATAAGAAAATTGGACGCATTACGCATTATCAATGTACATAAATCAAATCAAATCAAATCAAATCATTTATTGCATATCACATTAATTATTACATGGTGGAATTTGTGAGTATAGGCACATGTGACGCCCTGCTAGGGCACAGCAATATAGGTAAGTACTTAAAACTTAAAACTAGCATGCACAATAATGCTATTACATTTGTATTTTTATTATTCATAGCTATCGTTAAAAAACTCATTCATATTGTAAAAACATTTTTTGATTAAAAACATTTTGAGGCTTTTAATAAATAGAGACATCTTTTCAATATTTTTTATCGAATTTGGTAGATTATTATATATTTTAATTAACATGTAATGAGGGCTAGATGTAACGATTTTTAGTTTTGAGAAGGGTAATTGTAGCTTATTCATATTTCGATGATTCCTTTTCATTATTCCTGTTGTTGGAGTAAACAGCTCTGCGTGCTTTCTTACAAATTTACAAGATTCAAGGATGTACATTGATGGAAGTGTGAGTATTCCGAGATCCTTGAAAAGAGGTCTACACGAATCCATTTGATCTTTATTAGTCAGTATTCGTATGCATTTCTTTTGAAGTATGAATATTTTATCTATGTCAGTGCTGTTCCCCCACAATATGAGACCGTATGTCATCCTTGAGTACGCGTATGCATAGTATACAGAAAGGGCAGTTTGAAAGTCTGTCACTCGTTTAAGGTGTTGTAGCGCGTATATAAAAGAGGATAATTTTTTTGATAATTTCTGGATGTGTTGTTTCCAATTCATGTTTGTTTCAATATCAATTCCTAATATGGTAGCTGAGTTTACACATTCTATAGTTGTATTATCATAGTTAAAGACAATAGGTAATGCTTGTTTTTGATAAGGTTTAAATTGTATTAATTTCGTTTTTCCTAGATTAAGTTGAAGATTATGAGAGTCTAACCAGTTTTAAATTTTTACCATTGTTGAATTTAATTTACTTTCCGCTTCTTTTTCATCCAAACACGAAAAAAGTACAGAAACGTCATCTGCAAAAAATGTACTTTGCTCTTCGATTACGTTTGGCAGGTCGTTTATGTAGATGAGAAAGAAAATACACCCTAGTACACTACCCTGGGGGATGGAGCCCGTCATGGTGACTCTATCAGATTTGTAATGCCGGATTTGGCCTGTTTTAAAATTTATATGTTCTATTTCGACTAACTGTACGCGATTACTAAGGTACGACTTAAACCATTCGTGTGCTACTCCTCTGATTCCCGAGCTGTACAATTTGTCTAGTAAAATATCATAGTTGACTCTGTCATATGCTTTGCTCATATCGAGCAGTAGCCCTACCGCATACTTTTTATTGTTTATTTCGTGCATTATACCCTGGACATATTTATAGATAGCTAAGGTTGTAGACCGGTTTTGCCTAAATCCATCTTGATTATCGTGTAATATTTTAAATTTTTCGTAGTAAGAGTAGAGTCGCTTTATCATTGCCTTTTCAAATATTTTTGCCATTGTTGGGAGGAGAGCAATTGGCCTATAGTTGTTCATATCCTGTATATCTCCTTTAATAGCTCTCCTTTAATAACTAGCAAAACACACGAATTGGCAACTGTTTGTTTACAACGTCATCGCACGTGGCATGGCGGCTTAGAAAAGCGGCGGTGATAATCAACTTATGATTATGACTTGGCAAAAAAATCTTAATTGATCCCAAATCTTCCTTCATACTTGCACTAAGGACAGAAACTTTCTTCATTGAGGCGTATTTAAACACTTGAAATCAACTTTATGCACAATGATTGGAATAAAATACATACCTAATTAATGGAGTCCATTTCTCATACTAATTAATTAATTCACATACTTAAGCAAGTGTTCAAAATGTTGGCCGTGGTTATCTAAACACACTCTTGCCCGTTTTTTAATGTTTCCTTCGTTATTTCCCAAGACAAGTCTGTAGTTCTCACTTTTAAGTTCATCAAATGCACTTATTATTAGATTTTTTAAGTCTTTTAAATTTTGGGCCTACCCTCACCCCACAAAAACAGTCACACGGCGTCAAATCTGTTGACCTGGCTGGCCATAGCTATAACACTGGCATTTTCCAGGCGGGGCACACTTTCTTCAGCGTATAGCCGCTGGGCTGCCACTGTATTTTCCCCAATGAGAAAATGACTACGAACCATTTCGTACGAGCAATTTCCGACTGAAGGTAGTACGATGCGGCGCGCGTGCACATACCTACGTCAACCGTGAGACTAACCGTGACCTAGTCACCGAGATGGAGGTAACTGCTATGTTGCCAACTCGTGCGCAGGTCGCTCACCCCTTTCCGCCGCCCTCTGCGTCCCGCACCCCGTTGACGTCTTATCATTAGTAAGCCCATTATTTTGTATTTGCATGAAGGATAAATTAATTATAAATGAAAAAAAAAATGACAATTTTATTTGATAAATGTAATCTATTATCGATACCAAATATATGGGAAAATTTATTGTACCGGTGAAAAAGTAACCCTGTATAAGGTCCTAATTTATAAGTTGCAGATATTTTAACACATGATACTTTACATTAAAATAATTAACTTTAAATATAAATTAAGAAATCTTGAACATATTGCGAAAACACAAATCAAATTATTTATTAACTAAATATTTTGATTTGTACTTTTTTAATTTTTCTCCAGTAGTCACACTACTTAATACTATATAAATTATAACAAAGTCAAAGGCGCCTAGCCTTGTAAGGGATTGCATATACCCGAGAAATTTGACCGGTGGTTGCTAAGACCGAGTGGCCGAGGGGTACAGGCATCAGCCGCAAAAGCTGAGTACGTGGGTTCGATCCCCACCTCGGACATAGGTGATCTTGGTCGTTTTTCTTTGGTATATGACCTCTAATATTTATAATTTAAGAAATCTTTTCATGTAATTTTTTTGATTTAATTTTCCTAACAAAAAAAATAATTATAATTTTGTCTAAAAAAAATCATCATGTGCATTATCACATGTCACAATAACACTGTCTGTCATGTCACCAAACGACACAATCCAACGGAAAATAACATGACATTGACAATTGAGTATTTAATTTATCGACGAGAAGTGGCCAGTTCCAGTTGAGTGGTACGTAAAAGAGGTACTAGAATCTGTTCAATGAGTTTTCATTTAATAATCACATAAACAGGGTGATTTTACGTAGCAAATTTATTTTGCCGTTTTCTCCAAAAAACATCGTAAAAGCTATAATGTTTCACGGTTTAATATACTCCAGAGACCGAGTACTATCAGCTGTAAAAATATCTGAATCTAATAAATTAGGACCTTATACAGGGTGTTTTTTTTTCGACCGTTCAAATTCTACGTAGTGAATGTGTAGGTCATACTCACCAATTTTTACTATGGGGACAAAGTCGAAATCGCGAAAAAAAAAATCAGCTGTTTCATACAAATTGGCGGCATTACGCCGGCCGAAATGTATGAAACAGCTGATTTTTTTTTCGCGATTTCGACTTTGTCCCCATAGTAAAAGTTGGTCAGTATGACCTACACATTCACTACGTAGAATTTGAACGGTCGAAAAAAAAACAGCCTGTATAGCATAAAATAAGTATAGTGAAAAAATATATAAAAATAAAAGTTAGTACTAAAAATATATATGAAAAACGACATTATGAACATAAATAATTCGATAATTATGAACAAAGATTACTTCTAAATACCGATCATTATGATGTTAAATTGTACAAGAAACATTTTCGGAGTTCCAATAATCTAAGTTGCAATTTTTTAAATACTTTGGCGCACCCTTATTTGACAGACTCTTATCTCACTTACGACCTTTTGTTTTGCGTCATTAACATTAGAAAAGTGCTCGACTGCTAATTGTCTAGTAAGTGTTAACGCAAGATAAAAGGTTGTAAGTAAGATAACAGTCGGTCAAATTGTCGTAACATTTTTTATTTCGTTCTAAAACATGTTTATCAAAGTTTTGCATATATTATGCAAATGTACCCAGATAAAATGTAAATTGAACAACTATTATTTCACCGTTATCTTTAAGTGAGTCCGAACACTATTACCTACTTAATGAATATAATAAAAATCTGACAAAACGATTAATTATTTGCAATGGATCCGTGTTATCCGGATCCGACGATATCCGAAAATCCCGTCGGATCTTGCAAACCCTGCCACAGAATATGGCTGCTGCTGTAATCCGACGACGTTGAGCATTTACAAACCGCAATTAGAATGGGATTCGAAAGTACTGTTCACACAACAGTGTATAAGTCAATCTAGGATAATATATTAATATTATTATATTCATAGTTTAACCCTTAATTGCACAGTGAGGGAAATATCCATCATGTATTCTTGACTCTATTGACAAAATGTCAGAGTTCAAATTTGAATAAATCTTTGTCAAGGTCATGCAATTAAGGGTTAAGTGCAGAGACTTACAGACAATAATTAGATTAATTAATCCCTCACTACATATATAAACAACTCTTTTCTTGATAAATGTTGTGTCAACAGTTTGGAATCCCCTTCTGATTCCCGATTGATAATAAGTATAGCGACGAATGTGCCCATGCTTTTGCCAAATTATAGTTGCCGATTTCTTTAAACGAACAATTGACAGTTTAGAAATATGACGTTAACGGCCTGTTTCACAATCTCCAGTTAAAGCTATCTGTCAGATAAAAAATAAAACTATCTCTTTCTTTCACCTGGAAGAATAAAGAAAGCGTGTTATTTTTATCTGACAGATAGCTTTAACTGGAGATTGTGAAACAGGCCCTAAGACTATCGGAAAAATGGTGAGTCTTACCCTGATATTAATAAGGATTAATCTAAAACTGTCACAAGTTCATTCTTAGAAGTCGGCAACTATACTGGGTGTTACATTAGTCGTGATACAAATTGTGAAAAACCTGTTAAGATGGTCTTTCTGAACAAGGTTTCCTATGGGACCTATATGAAAGTCGCGAAAAAAAATTATGGTTTTCATACAGTAGATCGGTATAGAAGTGTTCATGATTTCCAGTCTCGTTTCATAATTATGTAAACACATTTGTAAGAGATCACTCTGAAACAATGTATACATATTAATGAACTCGAATTGTACTATTCTTAAAAAAAATAAAGATTTTCATATGGGTCCCGAAGGAAACCTTGTTCAGAAAGACCATCTTAACAGGTTTTTCGCAGTTTGTATCACGACTAATGTAACACCCGGTATATCTTTTATCTACTTTTTGACCTTGCCGAGTCCCCCAGCCCCCGGCGGTGCGTCACGTCACGCGCGCGCACTCGGCCGCTCGCTAAGTCGCTACTGCCGCCGCCGCCGCCGCCGCTCGCCCGCCGGCCCCGCCACGCTAGATTGTTCCATCGGACCATTCGTGAATCAGGGAATAGAGCATCCGTTGAATGGTAAGTGAAGCCATTTTGTTTAACTTTCACGTGCCGTTCACTTGAAAATATCACTTTACATCGTTTTTATCAGGACATGTCTGATTGTCATAATGTCATTGTATGATTTAAAACCGGATTATTTCTGACTGACCAGTTTAGGTATTTCCGATATTTTGGCAATGTTGCAAATAACATCGTCTCTCATTGAATTGTACTTCGATTTGAACACTTCAACTGCACAATAACGGATTAGACAAAGCGGTATCCATGTTCTTATGAGATAGTGTTTGCGGACTTTCTAAAAATATATTTAGGGACATATTGATTTAAACTTTCACGATTATTCAGACTTTATTAGGCAGACTGAGTCTGCCTGCGACCACGGGTGTAACGTCATACCCGAAACGTCAGGATATAATTAAACGTAAGTTTACGCGATTCAGACCCGTTTGTCTTTAAAATATATTTAGGGACCTTATCCGACATCCGTCTTTACATTTAATTAATTTAATAAGGTCTTTGCTAATTTTGTGCATTAACGATATATTTTCCGATATAAAAGATGATTCTGTTATGGTCATTAAAGTTCCATTATATTCCAAGGGTTACATCGTCATTTTCTCAAATCAGTTCCTTAGCAAAAGGTGCAAAAGTACAATTGTTTTCAACTTTTAATAGTAATCAACTAATCAATATCAATAACATTTGAAAAATACAATAAAAATTCGATCAAATGAAGGGTCCACGGAAAGAAGATGTCAAAATTGTCAAGTCAATTCAAATTACAAAAGGAAAAACCCAGAATTTGCCCATTTTTTTAAGCATTGGACTTCTTTTTTCCGTGGACCCTTCAAAAGTCACATGGGAGTGATTTCACTTTTTTCGCGATTCAAATGTCGGCTGCATTGTATAAGTTGATCAATATGACCCCAGAATTAACCTTCTACAATTTGACCAGTCAGTAAAAATCATAACCAACGTCTACGGACTTATCGATAACGTCATTAAAAAAAATCTAAAACAAAGATGAATGATGTACATACATTTTTTTACTTACTAAAATAAGGTGTTTTTCATGATATACTCGTAATTATTAAATTACACGATAATTGTATGCGTGGCACGATAACGCGTGGTTCGGCACGATAAGACACGGTATGATGCCACGCGGGCCTCCACTACGATACTGTACGATGCCTCTCGGACCGAACTGCGTTTCGCTGCCCGCAGAATCAAAAGCCACATTCCCATTCAAAATATCGAAATCACGAAACCAATACCTACGTATGAAATGAAAAAGTATATCCTATAAGGGTTCCGTTTTTGACCAGAACAGGTACCTATGTATTTATATGTATTATAAATAACATGGTTTTGAGGACAGTACTTCGAAGACAATAATACTCTAATGTCTAATAAGAATAAGTGTCCGAGAGGTTTTTCTTTTTACTAAAAACAATCTCATGGTTCCTAAGACAAGAATTCGCTATCTGTTATGGTTTCCAAAACTGCCACACTGACTCATTTGGATTGATCACCCTGTATACAATGTGTGCAACTTGGGCAATGCTATTAGAGGCTCATGGAACATCCTATATTATACTTAAATACGTACCGTGAAGTGAAACTAGCCAACATTGGGCAATGGCTTTGTTGGAAATGCTAAAATATCTCAAAAATATAGGTATATTTAACCGTATAAGTAATTTCTGCTCAGCATGTGATCATACATATGCATCGGCTCACGTGAAGAATAAATTTTTAGATCGTCATTTAGATCACTGTTTGGCGTTTTAGAGGGCAAAGTAATCTAGAGTTTCGGCCAACATTGCCCACAATTTTGTGCTTAAAACAGCTCTTATGACAATAATACTACGATCAAAGAAGGTTTTCGGGCAATTATACCATTCCCTGTTGATAACTCAGGGATAGGTATCAATAATTTTGAGTAAATTGGTTGGGAAATGTTGCCTACCTGTTTTCGCTATTTTTCATACAAGGCCCACTTACGTTTTCAAATGCTAGGGTTGTCACTTTTAAGGAAATCTCTTAACTTAAGACGTTTAACTTTTGTTCAAAGCATTAAGTAGTATGCTAGTGAAGTAAAACAATCCAAAATGTATTATTTAATTTAATAGAATTATAATAAATACGTTTTTTTTAATGGGAATCACGATATATGTTGATATAATATATCTGCCCACTAACGAAGCAGCAGACAAAGTAACTGACAATTAAGAGTATAGTTTATTGGTGGCATTTTCGGAGTTATAGAAACGTAATTTACTAAAAAAACATTACCCTCCGCTATTTTCAAATATATAGTATTAGTATTATAGTGGTAAAACATTACACGTGACAACCCTAGGCTTTTTTGATGGTGGGCATTGTTTTCATTGTCCGTTTGCTACATTACTGGATAAAATTGCCCACAGCCAAAACTTATATTTTATACTAAAAATAGTGGGGCGGCTGCCATAAGAATGATACATTTTTCTATATTAACTAATTTATTTAAAACTCTAGTTTTGAGCAATGTTTCCCCTGAAGGCAAAGTTGGCTAGTTTATGTTTCTAGAGAACTTTTTTTTCTCATTGAAATTATCAATTTCACTGCTGCAGAGAAACTTAATTAATTAACTTAACAAGTTTAACGGTATAAAACAATCATGGCCTAGAAACAAACGATAGGTAATTCGATAACCCATAAACAGATTCGACACGGCGACCTCCAGCTTTGTAATCTGTCATGATGTCATCGTTATAAATTATATGTATTATTCTGTGGGATTTCCAGTATTTGGAGCAGGACTCGTGGCCTCGATCGATGAACGACGCACTAAAAATGCGTAGTTACAGTTGAATTCATAAATATATACACGATTTAGCATTCTATTTCAATGGATTAAGGTGAATAAATGTGTACATATTTATGAACTCGACTACAAGGGGAATCAAAAAGTTCTTAGAATTCATATGAATAATAATCTCAATTCAGTTCACACGACATATCGTCGCTATATTTAGGTAGGTACTCAATCTTGGACAGCAATCTTCATGGAAGTATGACCTTTCTTTCTCTCGGAATTCGGGTGTTTTTGCCATCAAGTGTGTACCAGATATGAGGTCGGGTAACTATACTGTTTATTTGTATAATAATGTAAATGACTGAGTATTCACTCCGAGGGAAAAAATACATTATTTTCCATATTAAATTGGTCACTGCTTCACCCGTAACTTAATATTGGTAAAATATGAAAGCAAATAATATCAAATAAGAGTGTCACCCATAGTCGCTAGAGGTCAAGACCCCCACCAGGGTCCTTGACAATCTGCGAGAACGAGGAAATGAGAATTAGGTAGGTATGTTTTCATTTCATTGAGTATTTATTCTTTGAAAACTTGCTTGAAATAAAAAAAGCAATTTAGACCATAATAATAACAATAATATTGATGTGCCCGTGAATGGGTTGCAGCAGGTGTACAACACAGCAAATTTCTCCAAAGGGCCTCTACGTGTTGGATCCATATCCCCGCGCAAGCCTATCAAAAAACCGGCCAAGTGCGAGTCGGACTCGCGCGCAAAGGGTTCCGTATCATTATCAATTTATTATTAAAAAAATACAGTTAAATCAACCTACCTCAAAAACTATAGGAGATAATTGAATCAAACAAAAAATCGTTGATAGAGTTTATTAATGTGCATAACATATATTTTTTTTAGAATTTTATATCGCGTAGTTTAAAAAATAGAGGGGGGGGGACACATTTTTCAGACTTTGAGAGCTGATATCTCGAAAACGATTTGCTTAAATAAAAATGAGATTTATAAACCTTCATAACATTTTCAAAGGCCTTTCTATTAATACCCCACACGCTTATATACAACTAAATTTTTTTTTCTATCCCTCAGTTACATGTATGGAGGGCCCCCACCCCAATGGTTTTTTTTTACAATTTAGTATCATAATCCTGTAGCGGTTTATACAACACATATTCTTACCAAATTTCGTTACTGTAGAATTTATAGTTTCCGAGTAAATCGGCTGTGACAGACGGACAGACGGACAGACGGACATGACGAATCTATAAGGGTTCCGTTTTTGCCATTTTGGCTACGGAACCCTAAAAAACCGGGATTTGTAAGCCCGTGATACTCAAGGAGATACAAACAATAATATATTCTTATAAGCATGGCAGTACTCGCTCCGTAAATAACACGATATTTTCATAAGTTTTCCTCAAGAATTTCAGGACTATCTGATACTCGGCTATCTTTCGAAAACGTAAAAAATATTAGGTAAATAATTATTTTCTTCGGTTACCGCGAGGATTACACATTAAATAAAACTATGAAAACGGAAAAACTCGCGTATGAAGTTAAAATTAGTTAATATACGCGAGTTTATCCGTATTTATAGTTTTATTTCATAAAAAATATTGTTGGTGTACCGGGTTCAATTCCCGGCGAGAGCATTATTTGTGTATTTATTTATCACTAATATTTGGTCTTTGGAAGCCTGTCTGTGTATTTAAGTGTCTACATGATGTATATAATATTATATGATATATATCGTCGCTTCGCTTGGTACCCACATCACAAGCCTTAATAATGAGCTAACCGAAGGATAAAGTCGATTTGTGTAAGATCAGGTTCATCATCATCATTTCAACCATAGCCATCACTGCTGAACATAGGCCTCCCCTCTGGACCTCCACATGTACCGGTTAGATGCGACCAGCATCCAGCGTATCTCGGCGACCTTCATTACGGTCGTCTGTCCATCTTGTGGGTGGACGTCCTACGCTGCGTTTGCATAGGATCAGGATGTCCTAAGATATTTATATAAGGTCTTAATTTATTAGATGCAGATATTTTTACAGCTGATAGTACTCGGCCTCTGGAGTATATTAAACCGTGAAACATTATAGCTTTTACTTGTGACATGTGATAATGCACATGATGATTGTTTTTAGACGAAATTATAATAATTTTTTTTGTTAGGAAAATTAAATCAAAAAAGTTACATGAAAAGATTTCTTAATTTATATTTAAAGTGAATTATTTTAATGTAAAGTATCATGTGTTAAAATATCTGCAACTAATAAATTAGGACCTCATATATTTATTAACGTCGGTCATTTGGAACCGCGAAGTATGGACCCACTGATTCGCGATCTCAAAAATCTCTCCCGAAATAATCATAATCATAATTGTTTATTTGATTAAATACAGTCAAGTGGTGTGGTACAGTGTATATTCAGCCGACTATGGGCATACATATAATATATCCTTACATTATATTAGGTACAATATTTCCTACAGCCAACCATGCAATGTAGTCATTACACATTTGCTTATTATATCACTTTTTTTTTTCTTTTTAATATATTTATTTATTAAAACTGTACAATTTATATACATAGATTAAATCTAGACAGCGTATAATCTAAATATTCATTGATTTAATACAACGCATGCTTTGTTAAAAAATAATGTTTTAAATTTTGGCATGTCAGATTCCAGTATTTCGTCTGGTAGGTACCTTATTAAACAGGGTGGAACGGAACGACGATCTTTCCCGCTACCGACCGAGTCTACCAACCATTACGATGAATTTTCAGTACAGTACCAACATCGAAATATCTTTAAAAAAAAATAACCCTTCATGCAAAGTGACTGATTAGTTAGAGCTCAATAGTATGGAAAAGTCAATTTTCCATGTACGTTTTCGATGTTGGTCCCATACTGAAAGTTCATCGTAATGGTTGGTAGACTCGATCGGTAGCGGGAAAGACCGTCGTTCTGTTCCACCCTGTATAATATATAATGTGTGTGCCATCCCATATACACTTTTTCCTCGTATAGCTGTGCCAGATTTTGACGAACACTATTAAAGGTCGATAATTTATGGATATTTAACTTTACATACATAACTATTTCAAAAATATATAAGCATGGAAATGTCAAAATGTTTAATTCTAAGTAGCAATGTTTACAGCAATCACTGTCTCTTAGCCCACAAATAGAACGAACACATTTTCTTTGAGCCTTAAATACTAATTTTCTATCTGTTGCATTTACCCCAGAACATGATACCATTACGTAATGTGGATGTTAAGGTGCATTCAGACCAAAAGCGCATCGGCGTTCTATC
>JALPQI010008568.1:0-57408 GCA_025490895.1 Thaumatotibia leucotreta
CTCGCTTGCGTTGAGTTGGAAAAATTTATTGTTGTGAGCGTGTACAGGCCTCCCTCGGCAGACTTTAGCTTGTTCGAATCAGTCATGGATGAAGTTCTTGCTAGTGTTTTTAGGAGTAAAAAATATATTATTGTGTGTGGCGATTTTAATGTTAACTTGCTTGAAAAAACACATACTTCGACAAGCCTTGTTAATACTTTTAAATCATTTAATTTAGTACACCTCTTTTGTGAACCAACTAGAATTACGCCAACCAGCGCAACTTGCATAGATAATATCTTCAGTAACAGCAATGCGATTAATAAGTCCATAATAAATAACTTAAGTTCTGACCACTGTGGACAACGTGCCTCCTTCAGGGGAAGAGTGGAAGAAGTTCCGCAAGAGTCTATGTGTAGACCTATTTCTGAGAAGCGGTTGGATTTATTTAATCAGAATATTGTGAAACAATTACGTCATCTAAAGTTTGAACAGGAAGACCCTGACTGCTTGTGTTCCGAATTATTCCTTTGCATAAAAAAGGAATTTGATTCCTGTTTTAAAACAAAGAAACTCAAAGGCAAGGCGCGAACTAAATTCGCTGATTGGGCTACACCGGATATTCATGAGAAAAGACGCCGGCTCTATGATTTATATCACCTTAAAGCCACAGATAAGAGGCCGGAATTTCTAGAGTATGTTAAGAATTATTCAAAAACTTTTAAGCGAATTTGTGTCGCAGCTAAAGCAGATTACCTGTCGAAAAAGATCCAAAATTCGAGTGATAAGATTAAAGCTGTGTGGCAAGTTATTAATAGTGAAACCGGAAAACGTCAGATTAAAGATCCGCACTACAGCTTAAAAATTAATAATGATTTAATATGTTCCGACCTTGAAGTGGCGGATGAATTTGAGAGGGTTTTTTCTAATATACCCGTAGAAACCACCAAATCATTAAATTCATCGCCAGATATAGCTAAATCACTTTTGGAGTCAAATTCAGTGGAATGTACTAATGTATTCAAATTTGATTATGTTACACCAAACTTGGTAATAAAAACGTTCAAATCACTAAACGTTAAGAAAACTGAAGATCTCTGGGGCCTTTCGGTCAAAGTACTACATTCCATTATTGAATCAATTGCACCTTATTTAGCTGATATTTTCAACAGTTGTATAGATACTGGAGTCTTTCCTGATTTAATGAAACACAGCAAAATTATACCTTTGTTTAAATCAGGAACTAAAACAGACCCTTCAAACTTCAGACCAATTTCAATATTACCAGCGCTAAGTAAAGTTTTTGAAAAACTCATTCTAAATCAACTAGTTTCCCACTTTAATCGTAACAAATTGCTCAATAGTAATCAGTTTGGATTTACTAGTGGCCGATCTACCACTGAAGCCGGCGCTGTCCTCCTTAAACACATCTTTGACGCCTGGGATAAAGCTCAAGATGCTGTTGGAATATTCTGTGATCTTTCGAAAGCCTTTGATTGTGTTGACCATGAAAATTTAAAAAGGAAATTAAGCTATTATGGGGTTAAAAATGTTGCCCTTGAGCTTATATCTTCTTATCTTTCGGATAGGACACAGCGAGTGGTTATTAATGGAACTCAATCATGCGGGTCGCCTGTGGCTCTTGGAGTACCTCAGGGATCAATTTTGGGCCCTTTTTTGTTTTTGGTATATATTAATGATCTTCCTAACCTTGTGCGAGAGAAACATGACATTGTATTATTTGCTGATGACACGTCACTCATATTTAAAGTGGATAGAAAAGAAAAGAGCTTTGATACCATTAATGAAGCGCTATCTACTGTTGTAAACTGGTTTACAGTAAATAACTTACTTTTGAACGCCAAGAAAACTAAGTGCATTAAATTTACCTTACCCAATGTTAAGCAGGTAAGCAACAGTATGATCAAAGTAAATGGTGAATCACTGGAATTTGAAGATCAGACAGTTTTTTTGGGTGTGACGTTAGACTCTAAACTACAATGGCATGCACAGGTGGCAGCATTGGCCGGCAAACTCAGCTCTGCCGCATATGCAGTGAGGCGAATCAGGCACCTGACGAACGTCGAGACGGCTAGGCTGGTATACTTCAGCTACTTCCACAGTGTCATGTCATACGGGATTTTGTTGTGGGGGAAAGCGGCAGATATTCAGACCATCTTTGTGCTACAAAAGCGAGCTGTGCGCTCCATTTATGAACTAGGTGCTCGGGTCTCCCTTAGGGAGAAATTTAAAGAGGCACACATACTTACTGTAGCCTGCCAATACATCCTGGACAATATTATGTATGTTCGTAAAAACATTCATGAATTCAAGAAGAATAGTGACGTTCACAACTTTAACACTAGGAATAAACATAAGCTGGCTGTGTCGGCCCACCGTCTCCGTAAGGTTAGTGCGTCTTTCGTTGGGAACTGTACACGTTTTTATAACAAAATTCCTAGTGATTTAACAAATTTGCCACAGCATAAATTCAAGTCTCAGGTTAAGCGCTACTTGATAAGTAAGGCGTATTATACCGTTAACGACTTCATAAATGATAAGGATGCTTTTAAGCCAGTACCTTAACGTGTTCGGTAAATCATATACATAAGTGAATGTTTACTATCATACTAATGTTTCATTTTGTCTTCATTAATTATAGATCTGACGTAAGATAGTCATTATCTTAGTTTTTTTTTCGTATTACTAATATGTAGTCTTGACACTTGGAGACTTTATACATCTCCGAGATTATCTTTTTATTTTAATTTTTCCTATTTTCATGTATATTATGTCGACACTTAGAGTCCTTTACACCTAAGTAATTTTAATTTTGTATTCAGATTTTCTGTCCTAGTTATTTCTATTTTTTATTTTCTTGTGATAGTTGTCATATATGTAACGGGCAAGTACGAATATAAATTCTCATAAAACTAAATATGGTCAGCATTCATAGTATTTAAATTATATTGTCTGCCTGATAGCTTGCACAGTCATGCTCACTTTAAGGTCTCTGCTTACGGTGGCGTCGTTGATCGGGTCGCCACTTTCCCGAAAGAAGGTTGAGGGAGGCGATGGCTGAGATACGCGTCATACTCGTGAACGGGTGCTGTTTGCGGAGTCCGGTCTAATCAAGCTCACTCATGGCTTAAATTCAAACAATTTTCCTGCTGTTCTTGATATGAGAAATTGAATTCGCTACATGTTTGTTTATTTATGATTATTTAATATTATGACGCATGGAGACCTTATACATCTCTGAAACATTTAGTGAAATGTATCCGTTTGTTTTCTTTTTACTCTGACAACTAGAGACCTTTACATCTCTAGCAGTATAATAATGCTAATTTTAACGTTTAACTAAAAACAATTGTATGCCCTTTTACATATATCTTTACATCTATACATTTCTCAAAATTCATTAAATTTATATAATTGTTCTGACTATTAGAGACTTCATCTCTATTTAATGTACTACATCTGTATTTATATTAAATCAAATTTATGTTTCGCTTTTAATTAATGCATGTTAGCCGTAAGATGTTATAAAACTATTATTTGAAAAAAGGAAAGTCCCGCTGAGTTTCTTGCCGGATTCTTCTCAGGCAGTGGTGTAGGGTTAGAACCGGAGGTAGTTTTTTTTTCTCTCATTCGCTATTTAGTTTAACGATTCAAAAGCGCTCGTTGCTGGGCCTAATTGAATAAAGAATATTTTGACTTTGACTTTGACTTTGACTTTAATACTCTTAATAACAAATCTAGAATACCTACCGTTGGAATTCGTTTTTATCTAAATCAATTCTACCTAGTTGTGATGTGGGTACCGGGCGACGATATATATAATAGATACGATAAAGACATGGACGGTTATGACCAAGAAACAAATACATGTGATGAATAAATTCACAAATGATGCCCCGGATCCGAGCCCGGAACCTCCAATTTCCGTGGGCTTCACTACCAAAGCTGAGAAATAATTACCGATATCACTTTGAAAAAGGTGTTTGTGTAAAAATAACGCATAATTAAAGCTTTTCTCTATTTCCAGAGCTGCTTCCCGAGGTAGTTGCAACCGCCTGTGAGAAATGCTCGGACCTTCAGAAAGCCAACATGAGGAAGTCAGTCAAGGCTCTACAGGAGAGGAAACCGACCGAGTTCGCAGAATTCAGGGCGAAGTACGACCCCAAGGGAGAATACGAACAGAAATTCGCGGCCTTCATCATGGAGACTAAATAGATTACTATGACTAATGCATTCTTTGCCTCCCTATCTTTGTCTCTTCGTAAAGGTTTTGCCACATGATTATTCGTTTTATAAATGAGAGGCAAATTAGATGCAACCAATTTGAACTAGGGTTCAGTGTGGCCTAGGGGCCACACTAGGCTCATGTCAAAATGAAAACTAGTTTGAAATGTCTTACAATCTGATTGATAACGTTAATTGGTTGAGTGTACCTGTGGTCCATTCGCGTCTTAATCATGAGCTTTATGGACCTGTGAAACTAAGATAGGCAAAGAATGCGTTAAGCATCAGATATAAACACCTGTCCTCTTTAAAAAAAACTGAAGAAACTATCGTTAGATTTAAAGATCTGATAGTTTTTTTATGCGATGGAAAAGAGGATGGAAACCGACAACTAAGACTATTCTTTTTGGATTTATTTCTTACCTTCGTGTGACTATGTGGAGCTAAATCTAATGGGTGATAATGACATAACGATGATTATGGACGCTGATTGTTTCAATAAATACTTGAATCATATAATTATATTGTTATAATTTATTTATTTTTTAAATACCCCAAAAGTAGCCCTCGTATTTACGTCCATCATTGGGTCACCAACTTACATGTCATATCATATGTGTGCTAAATTTCAACTCATTCAGTCAAGTAGTTTCGGAGCAAATCGGCTGTAACAGAGGGACATACAGAAAGAGACGAGTGATCCTGTAATAGTTCCGTTTTTTCTCCTTTTGAGGCATGGAAGTCTTAAAATGGCCAATTGACCGCGTTCGTGTTTGTACATACTTAAACGTTAGCGCTGTATTATATAACCAGTGGTTATGCCGTGGCTTTGACCTTGATATGTACATGATATAATTCGGTTGCCTTTGAATATTTATTTACGAGGTAGCTAAGTAGGGTACGACGACAACCATTTGTTACTAGATCTTTCCAATATTTCGCATGATATTGGCAATTTTCCTGTTCTGGAAAACCGGTATGATTTTACTCCTAATTACTTATTTACCAACTACTTATAATATACTATACTTATATCCTTTGTAGGTTACTGAATTGAAGGAGATCTATGGAATAGGCAGCTTTACACCTGTAAGTTCTTATGAAGTAGGGTCGGAGATAGGATTTGACTTGACTTAAAGAGGTGGGGCAGAGGGCATCCAAAGTGCGTCGCCATCTCGTACGGTTTTGAGCTTCGCGTTTTACTTCGCTCCACGTCATCCTTATCGCCTTCGCTTCTGCAGTAATTGAACTCGGAGATAGGGCTCGTTCTCCTTTGGATTTTTTAAATTTAGTATCTTTGTATGTTTAGTTGTCCATATTAAAATATTAAAAGTCCTCGAGGGTAGGGGATATGCTGGGAGTGTAAGGGGGTAGAAAGGCTCTCTGTCATGTTTTTGCTGAACTCTGGAATAGGTAATATTTTCTTCGGTTACCGCGAGGATTACTCATGAAATAAAACTATGAAAACGGATAAACTCGCGTACATTAACTAATTTTAACTTCATTCCGACGTTTCGAACACTTTACAGGGTTCGTGGTCTGCGGATGACCCTCTAAAGTGTTCGAAACGTCGGAATGAAGTTAAAATTAGTTAATATACGCGAGTTTATCCGTTTTCATAGTTTTATTTCTGGAATAGGTGTAAGAATAGCATTACGATTACCTCTGAGAAAAGTCTCTTTATAAAATTTCCTACAAATTTCATGATAGGTACTCGTTTTTAAGCTACTTCCCATTACTCGACACAATCGACAAACTGTTTATAAAGTGGAATAATTTTCTGCCATCTTTTAGCAGTAGTGTAACGTGTTTGCTTTTATAAAACGCTACAACCTGAGGCAGTAGGAAGGCAACTTTCTGGACCCTGATTTGTTACGATTTTGCCAACATTTTTGTTATAGAAGTTATTTAGACAAAGTTTAATACATACATAACTCGATAAATGTGAGCCTTTTTTGGAAAATCGACGCATAAATAAATAACTCTTCCTCTGTGGTTAGTAGCGACAATGTGGGACGTATTACTAAAAAGGATCACAAATGTTTCGTAAACCCTTATATGCTCATGTGACTAAATAACTAATAAACAACATAGTTGGTTATTCGTTAATTTTGTTTGTGGTAAATAATAGCTTAGTTAAGTAGTTACATATTTGTTGAAATTCGTATGCCGTTTACGTCATTGACAGTACACTATGACTCGGTGTCAAAGTAAACGTATAACTAGGCAATATAAAATGTAGGTAATAAGTATGTTTATTCACTTAATGGATGAAAGAGTCCCTGAGCGTCCGTTGGCTCGCTGGGTCGACGACATTCGTAAGATTGCGGGACACTTCTGGGTTAGATTGTTTCAGGACCGGGATGAGAAGCGTACTAGAAGAGAGGCCTATGCTCAGCATTGGGCGATAAATGGCTGAAATTATGATGATATTGATGATTCACTTAATTTATCAATCATATAACATGTTCGTAATTTTAGCAAATCGAAACCTCTGGCACAAAAATGCCCTTAGCATGTAGGCTCGATGGCCCCGTGTTTATCGTTGTTACCCTCTAACAAGTATACAAGTGCAAAAGTAGTGACAAGTAACTCGACAAGTGAGTGACCATCATAAGCCGCTTGATCGGCACCGTGTTAAAAAACTGTACAGGGTGCTCGCGAGCCTTTCAAAAGATTTTAATGCTGAATGCCTGAGTATATTTAGAGTCTTTAATGTTTTATAAAATTTCCTGGATTCGGATTGGTTTCAGAGATAATCAACCTTTTTCCAAAATAAGTTTTTCGACGTAACTCGTCATAAAACTTCTTTTTGATTACAATGCTACTACAATATGTTTTAATATTACCACACCTTTTGCCTGGCAATCAAAAAATAAGAATAGACTTGACAAAATAACCTGTCCCTAAACAAATAATAAAAACAAACAAAATAAAAAAAATGTTGTTATGATAAAAAATACTGGAAATGTTAAAAAGTATTCAAGAAGTGTAAAAAAAAAAATTGTACAGATGGTGTACTTTTTAGGCTCTAGTGCGGGAAGTGGGTCATTTCACGTCAGGTCCAAAACTTCGAAGGGCCATCTGTACTAAAACACGTCGTAGGTACGAGACACGTGCAAAAACGAAATTCTTAACTCGTGTCGATTTAAAACACTCCCTGTCGGTCGTGTTTTAAAACATCGCCACTCGTTTCGGATTTCGTGTTTTTCGCGCTGGTGTCGTAATGTACTATTTTAGTGGTATTTGACATTAGGTCTCATAATATTTTTTGTTTATTTTGATGTCTAGGATGTATAGTTAAAATCTATACCTTCAAGTGGATGGCGTGGCGATGGGGTCTCCAGTTTCTCCTGTTGTCGCAGACATCTTTATGGAGGACTTCGAGGAGAGAGCACTCTCATTGGCTCCCATGCAGCCGAAGATATTTAAAAGATATGTAGATGACACCTTTACTATCCTTCCAAAAAGTAGTGTTTCAACTTTCTTAGATCATTTAAATTCCATTCATGATAAAATTAAATTTACTATGGAGTTAGAAAATGACTGTTCTCTGTCTTTCTTAGATGTTTTGGTTATAAGAAATCCGGATAAAACTTTGGGTCACACTGTATATAGGAAACCTACTCACACTGATAGGTATTTAAATGGCAATTCCCACCACCATCCCAGCCAACTAGCTACTGTAGGCAAATCTTTGTTTCAGAGAGCCCAAAAGATATGCGATGATCGGCATCTAGCTGCGGAGCTTCGGCATGCTAGGCAGGCACTTCGGGCAAACAACCTGAAGATCCCTCGAGCCGATTAGAAGACTCGTATGAAAATTCCCACTGTTGAGCGCAGGCCAGCCGTTCTGCCTTTTGTTGGAGGGGTTACAGACAGGATCAGCCGCATCTTGAAACGTGCTTCTATTAAAACCTATTTTAAGCCAATGAAGAAGATGTCGCAGTTTCTGAGGCCTGTTAAGTATAGCACCCCCTTACTGAATGCAGGAGTGTATAAGCTGGACTGTGAATGTGGGGTTTCATATGTTGGGCAGACAAAGAGGAATATCACTACTAGGGTGAAGGAACACATAGCCGATGTCAAGCACCGTCGACAACAGTCTGCGGTTTGGGAGCATGTCAGTGATGGACCGAATCATTCTATTAAGTTTGACAAGCCTTTGGTTCTCGTTAAGGAGAAGAGAAACATTCCTAGAATGTTGCGTGAGGCTATTGAGATAATGAAATATCCAAACTTTAATAGAATGGAAAGAAGCTTGTCTCTACCACCAGCTTGGGATCCAGTTGTTCATCTGATAAAGGAACAGTCTAGACATAAACCGTGAGGCTGATGTATTTGGCGGTGGTGACCATTCACCCCCTTTTTAGTACTGGCAACATTTTTTCAAAATTATTTTAAATTTCCTTATTAATCAAAATTGTATGTTTTGGTTTAATGCATGATGATCTTAAGATGTACTACAAATGTTTTTTGAAAAGAGTTGTCCCGCTGAGTTTCTTGCCGGTCCCAATTTTGGGATACCTTCCTAACAATACAATCATACAAAGGAAGGAAATACTTCTCAGGCAGTGGCGTAGGGATAGAACCGGCGTAGATTATTTATTTTGTCTTTTGTCTTCATTCTGAAAATATTTGTAACGAATAACTAGCTTAATTTGCAAATTTTGTATGTACATCCACCCTTAAAATTTATTGTCTGTGGTTTAGTAATTTTTCTTTGGTGGGTAGTTTTGTACTTATCTTTCTTATTTTGATGGAGGTAGATCTATCAAATTTCCTCCTTTGTCAGTCATCCGCAGACCACGAACCCTGTAAAGTGTTCGAAACGTCGGAATGAAGTTAAAATTAGTTAATATACGCGAGTTTATCCGTTTTCACAGTTTTATTTCATAAAAAATGTATTTTTTTGTTTTCATACATAATAAATGAAATGGTAAGTGTGAGAGAACCTTAAGAATAAAATAAAAGTTAATCTCAGGTGACTGACGGCACATGTCAAAATAAGTAACATCAGAATGTAATAAAGGTTGCAATACACATGTTCAGTGATTAAACTTATTTTTTTAATAACTTCAATAACGGTGAGAGTTAAAACACTAGTTTCTTAGAGAAATTAATTATATTTGATCTAAATAAGCTTCCCTTAAAGTTATAGCATATGAAGAAAAACACGCTGTATAAGACAATTTTAAGGTTGTCATTGGCAGTTATCCAGTCCATTCCAAATAGCACAAATCTGATGTAATGGGAGCCTAGTATGGTTAACTGAAATTTCGACAAGATCTCATCATCCATAAAATATTTTAGTTTTTTTTATTGGTTTCTTCAACAGGTTTTAGAGGGTGGCTGCTGAAAATGAAAATCTGCCATTTCCATTGGCACCAAAAAGGTTAGGTTAGAACAATACGTGCATGTTTGTGACTAAAAATTTCCTACTTTGTCAAACAAAGACCATCCTACTAAACCTAATTTAAAACCGCTCAAGACATAAAATATGGTGACATGTCGGTATTGCGGTGTCAAAGATTATGCCTCGGCATTATACAACCGTCCAATGAAACCGTTACGTCACTGGCGTCTGCGCAACTCTTGACACACAAATCGACACGCAATCGCACCAATTACAATTACTGCGTACAGCCATCTCGGAATGTAGGCTACTCATATTTACTTCAGGCAGATTACGTCCGAAATGTCAGGATAATATTCGATAGAAGCAAAGTCCGTAAAATCCAATTCAACCATAGCGTACTACGCGACTTACAGTGTTTTCAATATGATCGAAGATAATTTACATCTGCATCTTTTTCTTGTTGGTCCTGGCTTTTATCCCGTTTTACCTGGGATCAGATAGAATATCGTTCAAAAGTTGAACATGTACTTATTAAGGTTACTTTGACATCCTCAAGCCAAAGTTATTCACAATGAATATCAGAATGTGTTAAATAATAACGTTAGCGTTTCAGCTCTAAAAATCTTAAGTAATTTGATTCTCCAGGTAAAGAAGTAGAACTTATAGGGAAAGATAATAAGTTTGATCAATAAAATATAACCTAATTTAAGAAAACTTTCATATAGATGTCGATAAAATAGTATTTAAATAAGCACTACTGAAAAGCGCTTTTTTGTTCCCGTCGTCCGGGCTTCGCACAAAGGTGTATTTAGACCAAACGAGCATTCGCTCATTCTATCCCCCACTCTATGAAATACGTTCATTACACAAAACGTGATTCGTCGAAATTCGTTGATTTTGTAGAGTGGGGGATAGAATCAGCGATTGCTCGTTTGGTCTAAATGCACCTTAATAGTAATTAGTATTAATTTAGTATTTTATTATATAATTATTGCATATATAATTAGGTAGATAACTAGGTAGTGGCAGGGATACTTAATAATGAATAATAGTTAGGTAGGTACTCTATTGCATTGCATGACGCGACTTATGATAATGTTGCGTTGACATTATTTTAACTGAAAAATATTTATTTATTTAACTACAAAAGACTTTACGTATTTAACATTTTTCCTTAGTTTTACCTTTTGTGGTACGTAACACACGGAATTATACTTAGGTGAATTATATACCTACCTATTTACTTATTGCGTTTGGCAATCCTACTTGTTACTATTAAAGGAATTGACGTTTCCAGGAAAACAACCATCGAAATATGTCGGATATTTTTTATTCTAATATCAGTCTATGTTGTGAAAATACAATAAATAATGCTTCCACACTAATCAATAATACAAATATGTATTGTAGAAAAAAAAGATTAAAAAACCTAACGACAACAGATGTGGTCTATAGTCTAAGATCTTCAAATGCGGTTTAATTGATCCATTCCAATGATTTGTAAGACCAATCGTTTTGTAAGATCATTTCAGACAGTTGCCATCAGATATATCGGAGCTGCCAGGGTAGTCATAAATATCTGAGCAAGTTGTATACCGCGTGTAAATCTAATACGGGCGATCAATCCAACCAGACATGAAATTCATTAATGTAATCATGTGTTACGAGTTTTTTTTAAGTTACACTTAATTACGACCCCAGATATTTTTTTTAATATTTTCGGAGCAGCAATGTAGGTATGAACATTTGTTATTATTGATATGATGATATGGCAGTTATATCATCTGCTTTTGAAATTAGCTGTCAACGAGCGTTTAACTTGAGTGTGTTGCTCTACATTGCGCGCTGAATTATTATGTATGGATAATTTTGTTGCTCTAATTTTAAGCAAAAGTCTAAATGTACTTAATATGACCGAAACTAACACCCACAAGCTTCGCCCGTATTAGACTTACACCCTGTATTCATGGCGTTAGTGTGCATGTGCAGATGTTTATGATCACCGTGGATCCGACATTTCTGATGGCGACTATACTTCAGTACTATCCTAACTTAATCTATTTAGCTCTCAATGAACTTGTTGAAGTTGGCAATGTATTTGCCAGTAGGGTCGTTTTTCTTGACGAGCTCGTCCCACTGCCTGGGGTGTCGCGTCTGGATTGCTTTGATCACCTTCTTGATGTTGCCCTTCTGTTTTTCGGTGCATTTTGCGCAAGTCGTCTCTACGGCTTCAGGTAGGGTCTCTGAGGAATAATATGAAAATATTAAAAAAAACTTTCTAAAATACTAAAATGCCTAAAGTTATCACTATGTCTGAGGCAGGGACATTAAATACATGTAAAAATAAAACCCTAACTCACGAAAATGAAATGAAAATGCACTCTTGCCTAGCAGTGTTAAACAATTGTAGTGATCTTATTTTTTTTCCTGACAGCTATTGTACAGTCAAGTGCAAAAATAAGTATCGAAAGAATCCGCTCATAAATATGTTACGACGTTCTTATTACTCAGTATTAGAGTTCACTGGGACATATTTTTGAACCTTTTTTGTATACACCTTATTTTTTCTTTGACGATATAGAATATCTTTCGTCATATCTAACGTTTTTTGGACTTGACCCTGTTGAACGCCAAAAACTCTTAAAGGTGTCGTGTGCTGTTGTGCACCACGCCAACTAAAGTAGTCATGGCGAATGCTTGCAAAGCAAATGTTCCGCTGACAAGTAATTTCATTAAATTCGTTAGACCGGCCATACACAGACCGCTTCGAGCGGTCCGTCTCATTCTCGTGTAAATTTCCGTAGTTGAAGGGTCCACGGAAAAAACATATCCAGAGCTTTAAAAAATCAGGGCAAATTCACAGCTTACTCTGTTAAAAGTAAGGTGGTTTTTCCTTCAGTAATTTGAATTGACTAGACATGTTCTTTCCGTGGACCCTTTAGTTGGAGATATTCCTATGATGTTAGGTCTTAGTGGAGATTTCGAGAGACGGGCATATAAGTCACATTTTGACGTTCGTTTGACGAAGGAAGGCGTTCAAAAGATTAATTCAATAACTTAAATATTTAATATGATGATGTGTTGTATCTAAATATGTATTTAAAGCAACTTTTAAAACCAACTAAATGTTACGGGTTCCTCGCAATTGGCGGTCAGTTGAACATTTAAAATAAATCCGCGTCAGTAAAGGCATTTTCCACTGCATGTTTTTAAAAATATCTCGACATTTCCGTCTCCTGCCCTTGACCGCCTCTTCTTATTATGACGCTTACACGTTGTGATCGCTCAAAACAAGTTTCGTACTTGCAACAAAAATGACCAACAAAATACGTCAATCTGTTGAGGTGGTCGCAAAAAACAAAACTGTAGAATAAATCCGGTAGCAGTACTTTTATTCATGAGCCCTACTAATACTGTCGTTATTATAAAGGTACCGGCATCTTGTTTTAATTTAAACTAGCACTTATTATATCTAATTGAGCGCCAAGTTCTCATTGTTTCAAACCTTTGTCTGTTGGTGATATAGTCATAGCTTGATATTATTGTTACAATTCAATGTATAACCGTACATACATTATAATTTTTTAATTTATGATTGTAATAGAGACCTGGGAATCCGGTTTATTTCGAGATTAACATTTAGTTCCGTTGGAAACCTTAGAAAATTTTGAGAACTCATTACTAAATCTCCGGCTATCCCTGATGAATAATTTTTGAGGGGTAATACAGGAACAAAACTGATATTTTTAATATGAAACTCGAAAGATATTTTTAAAATGGCGGGAGATTTACTTGCCAATTCGGACTAAGAATGTTGCACTAATGGAAGTAATATTATACTATTGTTAACCCTTTCCATTTAGAAATTTCAGTATACCTACACAAATCTTTCAAAGATTTATATCAGCCTATCGTTTAGGATCTCCTAATCGATTGTTTGTACTAAATGAATTTGCATTACGAGTGCTTAATAGACGTCATTAAATTTGTACAATATAACTGAAAAACGGTATAAAAACTACTTACTTTTGAAATCCGTGCCTTCAGGTGTGCAGCGGCCCTTATCCAAGAAGCAGTTGATGTACGACTTTAGTAGTCTCTCGTTTGAAATCAGCGTATCCACATCAAAATTGTCGTATTTTGCGTTATATTTGTCGGCGGCAAACGCCGCGACCAACAGGCAAGCGAATACGATACAGGTCTTCATAATGATTCTGCAATTCAAATTGAACGCTCGATTAATCAAAACAGCTCAATTATAATTTTAAAGGGCGTGCGAAACGATTGAAATACCGAATGACAATGAAATCTGCTCGAATAGAACTCATGGACATATACCAGCTCCATGTGTCTTGAATTTTGATTAGTCTGTGATACAAGTTTGATACCAAAGGCGAATGAAGGGAACTGAACGCGGAAAATAAGTACAAAAACGACAGCCAAGCCTGTATCAGCGATTTCCTCCACCAAATAGGCAAGTTGTTGTGCAAATTGCGCTATGTTCCACTCTAGTTCACATCACAATATTTCTCAGTGAGATAAGAGATAACCGACGTATACATAAGTAACCCACCTTTTACTCTCAATAGCGAACCCAAAGACTAGCCCAGCAGAAAGCGACAGTGCTTTTATATTGACGACGATAAACCCACTACCTTCACCGGCTTACGGGCCGGCTGAACTAGTAAAAGATCGCGCGATTTTGAACCATTGGCTTGTAGACATTGGGGTGTGAATTGGACAGCTAGTCCATGCAATGGGACCTTTGCAACGAGCAAGTTTGCCTCCGTCTCTTACAGGCTATAATCCAAACACGCGTGGATTACTGCACCTTACCAGGAAACTTGAGTAACTCATGGTTTTGGTGCTTGCGTTGAAAGGAAAACACAGTTTAAAACTGTCGATCATAGGCACTTTATATTTACGATCTATTGTGCCTATGTCTTCGATACCTATACACTTACATAGATCCTTTGACATGGAAATAACTACATATGTACTTCATCTATTTAGGTGAAACCATAAAATACTTAACAATCGATTGCTTGCAATGAAGCACTATTGCATTAATATAAATGTTTCTTGTTATGGCATGTATTCATCCATTTAGAAAATAAGTACATTTTGTAATTTAAAGACATAGGCTACCTACTAAACCACTTTATTTTGTTACATATGTACTTAGTGTACGTACCTACACTAAATAGTTTGAATATAGGTCGCAAAGGAAAGGAGGTAAAATAATAAATTTGTATGACTAATGGTATTGATAAATCAAGTGTACTGAGGCAACCTATTGCAATATAACGAATGTTTTTTTATTGGTCACGTGATAAACAAATATTTAACATGATCTAAATTCGACGAGTTTTCGCATATCGTATTTGGTCAGCTTTCAGATATACCTACATGTATATTGTCGTATTAAACGTGTGGTCTTTTTATTTGGTTGGTAAAGGTCGGTTAACTATTAGTGGATTCATTCTAGATTTCAATGTATGGGCAAGACGGCAAAATTTATAATTTTAATTTATTGCTGCTATGGGATACCTATATACAAGTACATTAAAATACACGACTCTCCCTCCCCCTCCGCCATCCGCGTCACCCCCTCCCCCCTTGATAAGTGTCCCATTTTACAGATTTTCTCGATTTTCAGGAAAACCATACAAGCTAGGATAAAATGGTCAAAGACGGAATTATTTGTCATTAAATTACCTACAAATAAGTACATACATTTATTTCGATAGCATTTATAGTTTCCAAGCTATGGTGCATCAAAGATTGCTAAAAATGTACGCTTAGCGGAAATAAAACATTTGGTACACAAAGAACAACAATATTTTTATTATTAAGTATGTACAAGAAATGCGTACAAAATAAACAATTTTTATTTATTTTTTATATAGATAAGTACTTAATATCTAACAAAAATCAATATCGTCATCATAAAGGTATTCAAACGGCTTGTTGAAGCAACTAAGGCCCTGGCAATGGTTGCACATGGTGGAACAACGCAATCCAGCTTTGACACATCCACATCTTTTTTGGCAGCCTTTTCTGCAGCTGCACGATACTACTTTTAGTATCGACGGTGGAGCTGGTGATTTTGTGGTGTATATTGCTGATAAAAAGTTATTATTACTTTTCCAGCCCCAGTTTTCTGGGTTCAATGCGTTTCCCCGCCATAATTGTACTTGATGAAAAGTACGCAATGAATGCTGAAAAGCTGCTCCTGATGAAGGTGGTAACTTTGATAAAATCACCGTATTGTTCTACAGACCAACATATTTGTTAAAATGGACGTATCGTAACTCATTTAAACTTTTCTCAGTTTGCTTAGCCCCATACAAGGCGAGAATATATCTTTCTCCCGCATCTTTTACCTTCTCATGTGAGGCATCCTTAGTAAAAAGATCGACTTGCAAGATACGATAAACGTTTTCAATGATCCGGATGCCTCACATGAGAAGGTAAAAGATGCGGGAGAAAGATATATTCTCGCCTTGTATGGGGCTAAGCAAACTGAGAAAAGTTTAAATGAGTTACGATACGTCCATTTTAACAAATATGTTGGTCTGTAGAACAATACGGTGATTTTATCAAAGTTACCACCTTCATCAGGAGCAGCTTTTCAGCATTCATTGCGTACTTTTCATCAAGTACAATTATGGCGGGGAAACGCATTGAACCCAGAAAACTGGGGCTGGAAAAGTAATAATAACTTTTTATCAGCAATATACACCACAAAATCACCAGCTCCACCGTCGATACTAAAAGTAGTATCGTGCAGCTGCAGAAAAGGCTGCCAAAAAAGATGTGGATGTGTCAAAGCTGGATTGCGTTGTTCCACCATGTGCAACCATTGCCAGGGCCTTAGTTGCTTCAACAAGCCGTTTGAATACCTTTATGATGACGATATTGATTTTTGTTAGATATTAAGTACTTATCTATATAAAAAATAAATAAAAATTGTTTATTTTGTACGCATTTCTTGTACATACTTAATAATAAAAATATTGTTGTTCTTTGTGTACCAAATGTTTTATTTCCGCTAAGCGTACATTTTTAGCAATCTTCGATGCACCATAGCTTGGAAACTATAAATGCTATCGAAATAAATGTATGTATTTATTTGTAGGTAATTTAATGACAAATAATTCCGTCTTTGACCATTTTATCCTAGCTTGTATGGTTTTCCTGAAAATCGAGAAAATCTGTAAAATGGGACACTTATCAAGGGGGGAGGGGGGTGACGCGGATGGCGGAGGGGGAGGGAGAGTCGTGTATTTTAACTTACTAGTATGAAGGTATGACACAGCAGCAATAAATTAAAATTATAAATTTTGCCGCAAAAAAATCTAGAATGAATCCACTATATAGATTAAAGACCGAAGCAAATAAAAAATAACGTCCCTAAATTTTATTTTCCGAGATAACTTTTGCGGATCAATAATTATTTACGATTGCCTAAAAATCATACATATAGTACTTATAACTGCATTGAATAAGTACCCAATCCATCACGATCAAAAGGAAAGGAAGAGCATTGCTAGTGTCGCCTACAGGCAGAGGGGCCCCCACGATCTTTTTTTTTATCCAAACACATATAAAAAACTACAAAATTATCGACTAATGCGATTCAGTTTAGGACTTAATCTGAATCGTAATGTGTCAGTCCATATAATAACTGTCAAAAACTGACAAGCAGAATCTAAAGAATCGCATTTCAGAGATCATGTATCTGCTGTATACGATTTTAACGGCTATGATGCTGAACCTAGTAGAATAAATGAAGATTTAATTTCCTTATACAATAACTATAAATTAAACGGTTAACCTCACTTCTATTTAGACACTACGCCCAACATGTTTCGGAGAGCCTAGGTCTCCATTATCAAGCACCGAGCCCGCATTCACGCGTCGCTCGCGAGGCTCTCCGAAACATGTCGCGCGTAGGGAGTTTATTATATCTCACAAAGTTTAAATTCAATTACCTTATACAATCCTTTGATCATTTAAATGTAGGTATGTATTTCTATCTTGACAACTCCTCAAGCGTCAGCAATCTTCCTCTCAAAATTTTCATAGTTCATGTTGGTAGGATCGATTTTCTTCTTCAGCTCAGCATGGCCTGTAGGCAAGTCTCGCTTGAAGGCCTCGAAGGTGCGCTTGGCGAAGCGGCGCTGCGATGGTGAGCACTTGGCACAACCTGTAGCCACCAGCTCTGGTAGGACCCCTGAAATTACAAGTCTTGGTAATCGGTGTCGTTTAACAAATTATTGGTTGTCACATTATCATATCATCAGCCTATGTCAGTCCACTGCTGTATGCTGGTTAATTCTATTAACCATACGTATAGACGCGTTAGGAGGTAAATGCCCATAATCGCCACGCTTGGCAAGCGGATTGGCGATCGCAGTAATGTGATCGCAATAGCGTGTGTAATAAAATAATCAGTGACACTTCTATAGCCGATTCATACGACACCCGCGGGAAGAGTTGGGGTTGTATTCAAATGTATTCTATTACTGCCGTCGCCACACGGCAAGATTGATGAGTTATTTGAAGATTGATGAGTTATAAAACACATATCTGAGACCAAAAGAAATCCGTGACGTAGCTATTAGTAATAATAATCCCCATTTTTTGTATGCGTTTCTTACGTAATATTGTATGTCTGTTTTAAGTGTTTTAACGATATTGGCTTAAAAGAATATTGTTATTTCGAGCTCTTGAACAAAAATTTATTTTCAAATAGTGCTTACTATACCCAAAATTGAACATGATTACACGACCCATTAAGACACCTTGTAAATGGACAATATTTTTTATTTTAAGACCGAACTACCTACCCGTATTAAATCAGTATCTAATAATAAACTAGCCATACGAGCTACTTCAGAATAAGGTCGTCATAATGTGTTCATTGTACGTTTTATGGGTGCTGTGTCCTATTATTTAACCTTCTAAATCCTACCATACCGTCCAACAATGTCAATTTCAGTAGTTTTTATTACAACGAACTGATCAGTCGCAACTTAATACGTTCAGCTGAATAACGTCTCGTCTATAGAGGTCGAAAATTGTAAGTTAACAACGAGTGAATTGAAGTTGCGGGACCGAAAGTATTAAGTATGTACGGTGGTGCGATACAAGATAGAAGAAATGTTTTATTGACGTTCTTGCACCTTCAAAAACTGACAGTAATCATTATTACCGGTTAGTTTAGTAGTCATTGATGCTGAGCAAGATACACCACATTTACCAATATGTCCCAAAATGATTGTACGAAACATTCCTTTTTTGTTACCAAACATTTATAGGAATCTGGTACTTAAACAAAAAAGGAAACTTACATACAAAACTGGGACATTTTGTGATTGTGGTGGATCACCCAACCAACCTATTTTTATCAATATCGGAGACGTGATCCAAATGTACAAATTTTTTGAGAGCTGTTCACTTACGACTAAGCTTGTAGGTGATTGTAATAAAAGCTAATTTTATTAACTGACTTCAAAAAAAGAAGGAGGTTCTCAATTCGACTGTTTTTTTCTGTTGTATGTATGTTACCTCCTGGACTAGGTCGATTTTTGTAAGATGTCCCAAGATATTTATTATTATTTATTTATTACCTCATATATCCGAGAATAGTGAACCGATTTTAAATAATTATTTTGTGATTGAACGTGTATAACCCCTGAGATAGTCCCATTGGCACCAAGTTGGGGTCTGACGATGGGGTCTTGGAGAAATCGAGGGATCTCTTCAAATGTTACAGGAACTTGTATGGCGCATTTGGTAATTTTCATTAATTTACAAGATTTTGCATTCAGAAAGTAGGATTTCATGATAGAAAACTAAATGATGGAAAAATCGGCTGGAGAAATCGGTTGAAGTTGGTTGTTTTTAAATTATTAATTTAGTGATTATTATTTCACTGTTCCTACACTATCGTCGGGGTAATCATTGATTAGTAGACTATATGTAATAAACGATGTAATAATTTTTAGAAAATAAGAATAGTTTACTTACTTTTGAAAACGTGTCCAACAGGTGTACAAGGCCCTTTATCCAGGAAACATTCCAAATACTTCTGAAGGAGCCTGGGATTCTCGACCAACGTATCCACGTCAAAATAGTCGTACCTCCTGTTATAATACTCTTGAGATGCGACACAACAAACAAGGAAACATAACAGAAGCACTCTCATTGTCTCAATCCATGTATAGTTTCAACACTTGTCAAATTTGTTAAATCGGAAACCGTTGCAGATGCAAAATAGATTTCGCAATGATCGATCTGAAACTAATGACGTAATGTTTGGATTTACTTCTATATATAACCGTCTCATCTCATATTTAATGCATGATTAAATAAAGTGATCCACGTACCAATTCAGCCTTCGATTGCAAGATAAGGAAGCTGATATGTAAATATGTGTCTTGTAGGACTCTATGTGCTCTTTGTTGATGTCAACACAAAGACGTATAAGACTGCGGTTTAAAATCTCGCTGCTGAGAGTTTAGATATCTGTATACTTATTTTATGTTTGTTCTCATTGGTTGACCGTAAATAGCCCTACCAATAGGAACACAAAACGCAAACATGCATGATATATTTAAGCCAATCGAGACAAAGATGGGTTAAAAACCAGACAAGTGCGAATTTGTATCACCCATCGAGGGTTCCGTACAAGCTGCTTACAAACATTTAGTTATTCTGATTGTTCCCAGTAGTATATGCACTGCCCAGTGGCATCCGAGCTTTCAAAAACACCAAGAAGTTTGAAAGTAGATTAAAAAAGTGGCTTATTGATAAAAAGCATTTTACACTGTGACCGAATTTTTATTTAAAGAGACAGTAATAATATTTTTTCCTTCCACTGACATTCAATGCGTTAATTTAAGTATACATCGTTGTTTTATTTTTGTCTCTCACTATCATAATGATTTTGATTATATATTCCAACGATTGTAAATCCTTATGTATTGACTTTGATATTAACAAAAAAACGTAACTTTTTTACAATTAACATACAAGCTTTTTTCTAAAGATCAGGAATAAGGTAAGCTTTAGTACTGTCAATTGCTGCCACATGTCCTACAATATCGCTGACCCAATATTAACAAAGTTCTATGTTGCACTACGTCAACTTGAGAACATTGTCAAATTGACACTTAGTCCAGATTTAACACTTTCATTGCGGACGAGTGCTATCTACGCGCTAGGTTTACCGTTCCCGTGACTTTTCCGCTTTGTAGCGAAAATGGACCTCCCACAGAGAAGTCCCCTCGGAAGTTCCCCGCGCTCAGTGTTAATTACTCCGAAAATCTAACATAGAACTCTGTTATATTGGGGTAACGATTACCATCTTTGAAAAACGGCGTTCTTAACGTTGCAGCCTTCTCCATTTAATGCCTCAGAATGTCAGTCAGCTCTGTCATATTATTAGGATTACAGCAAATCTTATGCAGCTATTTGATCGACAATCAGTGTTTTTTAAGCCTGTTAATTTTACTAAATAATAAATCCCAGTGTTTTCTAGATAAATACAGGATCTTGACCGCCGAAACGACAAACATTAATGATCCTATACGCATTCTGGTTTTTTTTTTGTTTCTAGATATGGAACCCTAAAAAACGAAACGACTGGATGTCATTGATAATCCGGTATGCATTGACGTTTGTGTTTATCTGGGCATTTTATTGCCCAAACAAGGTTTTTGGCATTTACGTATAGGTGTAATAAATAAACCGTGCCGTGCAGCAGTTAACCTACACATAAAATATTAGACAGTATTTGATACAAGAAGTGCGATCTTTTAATGTGTCCTTTCAGAATTTAATTTTCCCCTCACTAGCTCGTAAAGCGCTCGTTTATCCTTTAATACGAGCGGGTAAAAACGCTTTTTACCAACATGTGAATAAAGTAATTTGACATTGCTCTAATTCCTATAGCCCCCTACTGCCTAGTATAAGTGGATCTGTATGACCGTAGTAAACATGCGCAATCGGAGCTCACATGTTAAATTGGTCGTACTCATGGGTGACTTTGTAAGCCATTGGCTATATTTAAATTCCAGAAGTAACTCTATTCTACGATACGTTTCGACATTGAGTTTTAAATGGTTCCTTTAAGTTAATTTACATTTGGATGAGATTTGTAATCACATTTCCTCGCGATAGTGAGGGGAAAAAAGTTGTATTACACTTGGCGGCAAAGTTTGTTCAACTCGCGTGCCTTGAGACCTTCGCAATGCTCAAGATTCCAGTTTTTGAACCACTCGCTACGCTCGTGGCTCAATTTTGGAATCTTTCGCTAGCTCAGGTCTCAATATTGGCACGACAGTTAAACAACAACTTTGCCCCCTTGTATAATAAATAACTATTAATTGGTCAAAATGATAGCAATACATTAAAGTAAAATAAATATACAAATCGATAACGTAGTGAAACTAATGAAAAGTGTACTTATCATACATATTGCGATATTTTGTACGTGGATTTTTTTTCAAACTACGTTCATGTGGTCATACAGATTTCTTGTATGAGTTAGGTTACAAAACTTTCCTATAAACATATGAAAGTTAAGGGCTCTAGAACCCAATTTTTCTTGTTGGACGAATACAAGCCGATAGGTGGCTTCTGGTTCTTAAGAATTATTTGGTCAAAACCTAATTTGTATGTCCCAGAACCGTTAACTTTCGCAATTTCGTTTCCACTAACGCTGTATGACCCAGGTACCCAAAACAGCAGTACCTGAGCAAAGCACTTACCCATTGAACATTGATTTAGACTGAAAATTGTATCCTTTTTAACTATCTTTTAAATCAACACTAACCGAAGTCATAAGAAAAATATTTAATGTAGCAATTATTTACTACATGTAACTGCATATAAAATAATACCTTTAATACATATATTTAAAGTACTTATTATCACCCTTATCATCATCACATCATCCCCATCATTATTAACACATAACATTAATTTATAATGAATAGGTACGTAGATACGTTAGTTTATAATGATGCTATTAATTAGCCTATGATCAATAACAGAATCATAAAGAAAACTTCAATTTACGTCACGTCGTTGAATTAAACAAATCCTTTAATAAAATAACACACGTTTATTATGCTTGTAAAAAAGTTGTCACATTCCAAAAGTTAACACTTAAGCAATAGCTTTATCCAGCGGTCCGAAATACTTATTCTCCGGGTCGTACTTCTGTCTGTAGACTTCGTAATCGGCAGGGGACTTGTCCTTAAGGCCTGCCAGGAATTTCTTCAGGATAACCTTCTGTGGGGCCGTGCATCTGGCACATGCCTGTTGAATCGCTTCGGGCATGTCCACTGTGAAAAAAAGATCAGATGTACAAAAATAATTTACACAAAATACGAAACTGAGATACTGATTTCGTCTACATATTATAAAATGTATGTCAGAGCTTATTTGCTAAATGCTCTAACAGCGGCTCTACCGCGGACTTCGTAAAGGTGCATTCAGACCAAACGAGCATTCGCTATTCTAACCCTCTACTCTACGAAATTCGATCGTTACACAAAACGTGATTCGTTGATTTCGTAGACTGGGGGATAGAATAGTCCGATCCGCAAATTTATTTTATTTTATTTATTAGACACACCAAACATACAACATTCAACACATGTACAAACAATAATAACAAAGATCGGCCAGGTATTAAGATAAAATGTTACCCAAATCAAGTGTGTTTAGCATGATTAAAAAGAGAAAATAAAAACATCCCAAAAGTAACTTAAATTTAAATTACTATATCAATTTTCACTAGATAAGAAAAATAACAGATACCGGTAAAGTCGGGTTACATTAGCCCTATGGGGTAACATTGCCCACACGAAAAAAACCGCTTTGATTCACTTTAATAAATATAAAGATGGCATCTAACATTTTAACAAAACGATATGAAGCAAATTATCTTGTTTTAATTCTATTATTAATTTGCCAAGATGGATTTTTTTGGGTGGGCAATGTTACCCCCTAGGGCTAATGTAACCCGATTTTACAGTAACGAAGAAAAAAGGTACATGTAAAGATACTATTGGAATACGAAATATTAAACAAGGGAGAGAACGCGGGTAGTAACAGTAAAGAATTTCGAGGATTTGTCTCTGTCAGTCTAATAATGCTATCGTTGTAGTGACAAAGACAAATCCTCAAAAATCACGAATATCGATGTTCGCAGTAGACCTGTATACTTGATAATAAAAACGTATTAGGTAATATTGTCTTCAGTTACCGCAAGAGTTATTCATGAGTCAGTAATTTCAGAAAAACAATATGACAATAGATAGTTTGTACTTCAGGTTTAGGAAAAACATTGTAAGCAAATGTGTGAACAAACAGGTAGCCAGAAAGATAAAATAGTACATCGATTTGAAAGGAATTCAATAAATACACAAATTTTATAAAAATAAACCTTTCAAAGGCTTTTAAACGTTAAATTTACTAAACGTTTTTTAAACGTTACGGCTTTTAAACGTTATACATATGCTCAAGTTCCTTATTACACATTGCGAGTACTGGGTAATCATGGCTCATCTTTAATACTACTGATTAATGACTAATGACATGCATTAGACGGTCAATAAGTCTTCTATACACATCGCACACGTACGTACCTACTTTGTACACGGAAATAACGCTTGTGTAGACTAATGATAATGATAGCAAAGCAAATGATCATAAAAACCTAGAATGTGTAACAAGTCACTTAGTTAATGTTTTTTAATTTGGCAGGAAGACACGATGTGTGAGCAAAAATATTCAAGATAATATTGAAATAAGTAATAAGTGCAATAACCATTGACGAGTAGATACATAATAAATCTTCTATAATTTAACACTCTCTACTAAGATAGTAATGTATTTGCATTTTTGAAACATTCATAAGTATTTCTAGTTTTGGATCTATTATAGTAACTCAGTCACTGCTTGAAAATCAGAAAGAAAAATACAGGGTGTACTTAAGTCTAATACGGGCGAAGCTCTTAACGGGTGTTAGTTTACGACGTAATAAGTACATTCAAATAACTTTTACGTAAAATTAGAGCAACAAATTTTTCCATACAAAATAATTCAGCGCGCAATGTAGAGCAATATACGCGAGTTAAATACTCGTTGACAGCTAATTTCAAAAGCAGATGACATAACTGCCATGTCAACAATAACAAATGTTTGTACCTACATTGCTGCTCCGATAATCTTAAAAAAATTATCTGAGGTCATAATTATGAGTAAATTTAAAAAAACCTTGTAATCAATGATTACACTAAAGAATCCCATGCCTAGTTTAATTTATCGCCCGTATTAGACTTACACACTGTATATAAGAACCTGAGAATCGCTTTAATACATAATACATAAATGTCCCCTAACTTAGCAAGCTGATAAGTATCGTTTGTCCCTTTCGGACTTTCGGATTAATTTTAAGTTGTATGAAGGTTGCCAAATTCAGTCTATTTTAAAAGGAAATTTATTACTTTTTTTAACCGTTTTTGATCGCGCAAATTGTTTTGTTACTGTGTTGTCTTAATCTAGTCATATTTCATACTAATTAATTGCCTAGCATCTATAAAAAAAGACTTAGAAGAGATTTTCTTAAGATATTTTTATTAACACTTTTTTTATGTATTGTAATGGGGCATTTAATAGTACATTACGACACAAGTGCGAAAAACAGGAAATCCGAAACGAGTGACGATGTTTTTTTTAAATCGACACGAGTTACGAATTTCCTTTTTGCACGTATCTCGTACGACGTTTTTTAGTACAGATGGCCCTCCGAAGTTTTGGACCTGACGTAAAATGAGCCACTTCTCGCACTAGAGCCTAAAAAAGGCACCATCTGTACTAAAAAATATATTTTTTTTTTCAGATTATGACCAAAATTCCTTTAACATTTATTGCTTCTTTTAGCCTCATGAATATCCAATATATAAGAAATTCCCTTTCCTGATTGGCACCTTGTATACCAGACCTATACTTGCTAAGTTAGAAGGCGTTTATGAATAAAGGGGTAAATAATTTACTATCGATCGATGCATGTATGTATAAAATTAATTGAAAACGGTTATAGGTACTCGTAACATTTTTTTCTTACCCTTAAAGCTGGTCTGGACCTTATCACACGGCCCCTTGTCGACAAAGCAGTTGAACCAGGCCTTCAGCGACTCAGGGTTGTTTACCAATGCGTCGATGTCCAAGTCGTCGTTCTCAGAGGTGTAGGTACCCTGACCGGTGGCCAGGAGCACCAATGAAGCGAGCACAATGAGGAATTTCATACTGGATCTCTGTGGAAAATACGTGATTTGTTACACTCGGGTATTAGTACTTTGAATGTCTTTGGCGTGATAATAGTAAAACAAGTATTTTTCACGAAAAATAAATAAGTAATGCTTTAAATATTTCTGGGGATCTACGTATCTTATTTTTTAGATCGAATGTTTCTAAAGTCGGAGCAAAGGAACAAGAACATGTTAATGAAAAACCAATGATATTAGTAGACAGCCTTTGGTAGACAAGGTATTAGAATTCGTTAGCAAATTATATTGCCTTAATAACCATAGGGGTAGTGTATTTTTAGCAAAATGCATGAAAATGGCAACATAAGTAAAAAGAAACTTTTAACATATTTTATTAAAATAGGTACGTAAAATACAAAACATTTAAATAAAACGAGATGGTGCTTTTAAAAATAGGCTGGTAATATAACAAAATTATTAATTTTGCTCTCATAACTAGTTAGGTAAGTATATTACATGTTTTTTATTTTATTTTTCATGTGAACATTTTTTTAGTTTTATAAAGTAAGTTTTACTTTATTTTTAAATACCGCGTATACTGTAGACTGAATAATAAAAAGTTACCTGCCTTTCGGAGTGCAAAATGATTGTGATGTTAATTTCTTGTGTAACACTAAAGACGACTAAGTAGCACCGCCCGCACAAGTAGATATTCTGGGCGAAAGGTATGAACTTTGACTTTGTTATCTTCATCGTTACTAAATGGAAATATTTGTTGTTATGCCAATAACGCATCCATTGTAAGCATAGATAACGTTGCAGAATTTTTCGGCCGAATTGATGCTATGAGTTACAGCTTCGGACAAAATTTGTTTTGCATGGTTGCTTGTTCTGTATTACCCTCAAGCAGGATCAATTTTAGAATTTTTAGATAGTTTTTTTCAGTTTTATAATTTTAGACAAACGTCAGTCGGTATGCTAGAGTATGACATAACCGTTTGGACTAGACGCCGTCACTGGACTATACGCAGAGAGATTTACACAGTGTATTTGATAACACCTTATTAAATTTGCTCCAATGAATGCAAATAAAAAGTTTTAGTACCACCCACAGTGAGAGTCTAATATTTAGAGTATTGTTGAGAATCATTTGTATTCGTAATTCTTTCAACACTTCACTTTCCAGTTAATACTAAAGAAAAAACTATTTCTAAAAGTTTGCCAAGTTTTACGAAATTAAATTGAAACTAAATAAGCATACTATTTGCAATCTTTAAAAAAGATGCATAGAATAAAAAAAAAAACAATTGCACAAACCTTACCTGCAAAGCCATAAGACGACTGAAACACCAGCCAAGTTTGTCTGTTTTATATGTGATTTAATTCTTGTCAATGACTTGGCCCAAGGTTATCGGTACTTTTTACAAAGCAAATGTATTTTTTATTATAACCTGCATTTGAAAGATAAGAATATAAAATCGAGCATACAATCGTGACCTGCATAAACGTGTCCTTTTTCCTATAAAAACCAGATTTAGGTTCTTGCCTACAGAAGTTATCTGCCTAAGAATATAAGAACAGTCGTGTCGTGAAGGTGACCGGCACCAACCTTGTAGGGTCACGAAGGCAGAAATATACCCGAAGCTTATACCTTTATGACACGTTCAATATCACTTTCATGGTTTAACTATCGTACCTTCAGCACCAAAGCACGTCAACTTAATTTCTATAATATGTGTTAGCAACATTTAATGCAATTTAGTTTATTTCGTTTGAACAAAGTAAAGATAAATCATAAATTTACCCCTGGTTCTGCTGGGGAGGTAGAGTGCCCAGAAGGCTGGCCGCATTGCCGCGTTGGACTGCTATGCTAAGTCTTTGCTCAAAATACTGGCCAGCCCTCTGGTCACTTGACGCCTCTTCTAAGGCGCTTGAAAGTGTCCTTATAGAGGCGACACGCACTTGGCCCCCACGGCCCCAAACTTTCGACCCCAAACGCCGCAAAGATGTAGCTGCTACCGAGGGCAGCATATTTGCGACGCTTGAGGTCTTCAGCCAAAGACATTTAATTAGCTCTCTTGTCTTAATAACATTGCCAATTTGGTGGTAGATTTGATAAACGGGGTATAGACGCACTTCTCACGCAATTCAAGACGCCCTACGCTGACGTTCATTTGTCACCTGAGGACCGCTCAATATAACATTATCGTGTCACCCAAATCACTGCTCTTCGAGTACCGAAATAATCACCAACGGAACCATGTTTCTCAAATTAAAAATCTATCCTAATTACTGCTCGGTATCCAAATACAGCTTAATAAGCATGATAACTATTCTACACACGCTTGAGGAAAATTTTGTAATCTGAATGTTCATCTCATAATAAGCTAACCTTCAGACGGTTACCTATTTTATCCACGATGGAACAGAGACGGGATACTTTATGCATTTAAGATGAGACGCTTTTTGTGTTTGTTTGTGTATTGTAGTAATGAATTCTCTCATTCATGTACGTATTTTTTAAACGGTCTATTCTTATTTTCAATATTTTAATATTCTTAATTCAAATAGGAGTATGTATGTAGCTACAACAATTATTTTTAATAATGGTGATTGTACCTCTTTATACGTTTTTGGATTTCGTAGCCAAAATGGCAAAAACGGAACCCTTATATACTTCGTTTTTTTTAGCATTAGAAAGACCTTTGCAGAACGAGATATAAGGTTTTTTTACAGGCAAATTCTGCGGATCGAACAGTAAATACGAGTTATTAAATATCACGAATTTATTATCATGCTATATTAATACACATTACTCAGTGTTGTGAACAGATAAGAAACATAATGTTAGTTAATTTATATTCTAAGATGAAAAGATAATAATTTTAATAAATTGCGTTTGCAATTTTTCATGGAAAGGTTGTACATTAAAAAACCTAAAGAGGCAGAGTTCTCACACAATTTTAAAATGTCACTGTCTGTCATTCGACTTCATATTGTTGTCGGTTGAGTCGGTTGTGTTTTATATTGCTGTTAGCTTACTTAAAGATTGTTGTTATCGTTTTTGTTCAATTTCGTTATTAATTGTTGATCTATTTAGATATTTTGTTTGTTGGTGCACATTTAAAATGGATGAAAGCAAAATCCTGTGACTACCAGTGAAAAGCGGATGGTGGTGAATATTTACAAATTAAGAAATGTGTCATATAAAGGAATATCCCACTAAATCGGAACGTGTGAAAAAGACTGCTGAGACTGCTGGCATATCGTTGGCTACGGTATATAACATTTTAAAAGAATATATTTTTTTAAATGAAATTAGATAATGTAATAGATAACACTATGGAAAAAATTATTATAAACGTTGGTGGTTCCGAGTCCTCGGACTCTTCCACTGACAGTGAATAAAACTATGTATGTCATCTGAGTTTTATTTTCTAATTTGTTACCAAATTCAAACTACATTAGAGCGTCCCAGACCGCCTATAATGGCGACAAAATAAATACTAAACGACGTTGCCGATGCGTAGGGTTGTCTTAGTATTGTTATTTGCTCAGTCTTTATGACACCGTGTCCGCTTTTATACCGATAGTTTTAATCCTTAAATGCTTGACTTTTAAAAGTATTGGGAGTGCATAATGTAAGCCAGATTAAATATGCAAATATTGTTAAATTTTAGACTTTAAACTTCATTAAATTCAGTAAATGTAAAATCGGTACGATTATTAGTTACAAATAAAAAAAATACTTTGTTAAAAACCGCCAAACACTAAACGAAAACTTTCAATATATATCTTTTTTCTAAATTGCCGCCATCTTGCTTATAAAACACTTATAACTTTTTTTAAATACAGTTTTGCCAACAAATTAATAATAAATGTGAAAACTATGCGTTCAGCTATCGGTAAATATCAAATGATATGACATGTGTATACATAAGTTCCGAGAAATTCAGTGGTATCGGCCGAAATCGAAGAAGGAAGGTTTACGACTACTGCTTCTTTGTTACCCGTTTGACAGATAATTCTAATCTTAAATAAAACGAAGTATAGTTTCGCCACATCTCCGTCTGTCCGTAGCATAACTCAGTGGCTGTTGATACTAGAAATCTGCAATTTGGTACAGGTATACATATTAATCATGCCAACAAAGTGGTACAATAAAAACTAGAAATCATTTTTTTTTCGGTTACCCCCCCAACTAGTGAAGTGGGGATATTTTTTTTTATTTGATGTAATCCTATAGTGTGGCTGTGGGGTATCATTGAATATGAATAGGTCTCTTAAAAAGAATAAGGGTCTTAAAATATTTTTTTCCTAAAGTCAATATTTTCGGAGATAATAGCTCCAGAAGAAAAAAAAATGGTGTCTAACTTTTGATCCGTAGGTCCAAAAAATATTAAAAATATCATGAAGCCCTCTAGCTTATAGAGTACTTTAAAATAAAACTACTTCGAATATGTATAATCGGCCCAGCCGTTTTTGAATAACTACGGAACCCTACACTGAGCATGGCCCGACATGCTCTTGGCCGGTTTTAATTTCTTGGATATTATTTTATTACAATTAAAGGTCCGTATGTACTTTTGCGAGCACCTGCGAAGGTGGTAAAGGTAAACATATTTTTGAATTAAATTAATACTCAAAAAAAGGCCATAAAAATGATTTACGTGTTTTTTGGGTTTAGTTACAGTATGATTACCTGTTAAATATACAAATTTTATTCTGTCAACTTGGTGGAAATATCCTTTTTCTGTCAATTAACAAATATTTATTCACAATTGAAATTTTTGGTGTTTCAGAGCTAGCTAGATCGTACCAAAATTAACAAGCCATTAATCTCGTCAACAACTTTTGACACACCATTATAGCCTGACCAGTGCCTACATTTTGGACATGAAATACTTAATGTCGTTGCAAAATATAAAAAATATCAGTCTATTCATAATCGGAGCTCTACCGATCACGTCTACGTACAATCAACTTGAGAACATTTAAACGTATTGCGAAAACACAAATCAAATTATTTATTAAGTAACTAAATATTTTTATTCGTACTTTTATTTTTCCCCAGTAGTCACACTACTTAATACTAAATAAGCTTTCGCGAAAGCTGAGTACGTGGGTTCGATCCCCACCTCGGACATTAGGTGATCTTGGTCGTTTTTCTTTGGTATATGATATCTAATATTTATAATTGAGAACATTTGTTTTGGAATATTCAGTCGAATCGTACTCTTTTGTCTTAACTAAGTTATTTATTTATTGTATTTATTTTTGTAAGCAAATTTATTCTTTGTATCAAAAAACATACCCACTTTACTTTTTAAACTTTTAAATCTCGTTTACTCTAGTTTGTATTCTACCTACAAACCTGCACACAAAAGAAAAATAACAGCCAGCACATAAAAGAAGTGTAAGATAAATGCAGTCGTGAAAGCTTATTACCCCTAATAAATATATTGTCAAAATGATTGTAGTGAAAGTAGATTTCGTTATGTAACTAAGTATTTAATAGTGTATCTACCCACAGGACAATAGGTTTGTTTGACTTTGTGATTGTTCCAATCTGGCTATGATCGCTATTGGATATCAACATACTTAATCGTTATAAGTAAATATATTAAACTTTTTTAAATTAATAAGCCACACTACTAAGTGTATTACTATAGATACTGAATTATTATATGACATTTGTTCTTTCTTTTTTTAATGCTACCTACTTGGTAATAACAATAACTTTATATAATCATATTTTGTATTGTTTTTGTATGTTGTATTGTATTTTAATTGTATATTCATTTTATAAAATACCTAGCCTAAGAAAACATATGAATAACGGAAATAATATTATTTGCTAGTTCCTTTTTTTATTCTTTTTAATGTTTAGGTATAGGTACAGTAGGTATTTATATTAAATAATTAAATAAGCTTGTACGTTTTTAGTCGGTATATACTCCTAATTAAAAATAGTATATCAATAATATACACAATAGTAGTATAATAGATGATTTATTTAACCTGACTAATTAATATTTGAATCATACTTAGGATTGAAAATATTGAATAGCAATATTTCTTTTATGTATGAAATAAATCCGATCCATCAATCAGGCGCATTAGGCACTGGTCTCACCGCGAGCTACTAAGCTATGAACTATCAGCTATAAACACGAACAAAAGATACGCACTCCCGTGTAAATAAAAGAGACACGGCGATACTCGCCCAGCTATCAGCTATCACCGCCGGGCGAGTATCGCAGTGTCTCTTTTATTTACACGGGAGTGCGTATCTTTTGTTCGTGTTTATAGCTGATAGTTCATAGCTCGCGGTGAGACCAGTGGCCTATACCACAAAACTTTACAAGCGTACAATTCTACAAAATTGTATAAAATCCCATACAAAAAGTTGACAATTTTGTAGAATTGTACGCTTGTAAAGTTTTGTGGTATAGGGGCCAGTGCCTAATGCGCCTGTTTGATTAGGAGGAAGTTGTACAGTCGACGTCAAGGATATCATTGCAGTTTAGGCGCCAAAAAAATATTTACAGGACTTTATCGTCTTGGCATTAAGGTGGTGTAAATATATTTTTGGCACCTAAACCGTAATGATATCTTTGACGTCGACTGTACAGTACAACTTGTACTCATACAATATAGATAAATGGGTTGATTGAAAAATAATTTCACATTGTTAGCGGCTTTGGTGAAAACAAAATTTAAGTTCACTCTTTTTTGTCACTAAGTTACCCATACAATTTGTAATGACTAGCTTTTGTAACATAAAAGAAACGATTATATTTTTTGTTTTTACGATAGTTTGTTTGCATAGTTACTCGTGCAGGATAAATGAAACCGTAAGTTGTGTGACCTTAAGAATATCATAAAAGTTGATTTTAGAGGACTAACATTAGGATGCAATAAAGGTTACACATGTTCAGTCATTAAACTTTTTTTTAAATAAATCAATAACAATAAGAATTACGACAATAGTTTCTTAAAGAAGTCAATTGTACGTGACCTAAATAAGAACTTCCCTTAAATAGTTAAATCTATCGGCAATCAAGAAAAACATCCTGTATAATTTTTACGACCCTTGTACTGTCATCATTATGACTATTTAATAAGAAAATCGAATTGTAACTTAAAGATTTAAGGTTAAGCTAAAGGGTAATTTCAAGATAATTAATTGAGCCAGGGTCAACACCCTACTCCCTAAGCCTACTTTTCATCATCGCACCGCTCGCCATCAGGGCGCTCATCCTTACACCTTGCAACCTAAATGGTCGCACACCGTGCGGTTTCAAAGAAATTTCCTCCCGCGGACGGTCCGTATGGAGAATGAGCTCCCTGCCGAGGTTTTCTCGAAGGACTACAGTATGGGTTTCTTCAAAAAAGGAGTGTACAAGATCTTAATGGGTCGGCAACACTCATTTGATACCCCTGGGGTTGCAGCCGTCTATATAGGATACGGTGGGCCGTATGTTTGCTTGCCACTGACGTGGTATACAAAAAAACCTACTAATATACCCTGGAATAATACAACCATGAACGTGGAATTAATTTATTTACAAAACATCAAATCACAGTACCGCTTCGATTTCCTATCACATCACAGAGCTTAAAATATTTTTTCTAGCAGCCAGGTCTAATCTGAACCAGCCAGGAACTTGCTGAAGGATTCCTTATGCTTGCCTTCAGGGTCATGGAGCTTGACGAGCTGCTCCCACTCCTCGGGGAGCTGTTTCTGGAGAGCCCTGATGACGGTCCGCACGATCTGACGCTGCTTGGGGGTGCACTTCCCGCAGGTGGTCGCGACGGCCTCTGGGAGGATCTCTGAAATACGGGTAAAATGATTAAGGTGAGAGAGATAAGCAACCATGGACCTGGGGGCTACCATGACCTCTTAAATGGGATTCAGTTTAGGTTCTGCTTGTCAGCTTTTGACAGTTATTCTATGGAACTGACACATCGCGATTCAGATTAGGTCCTACACAGAATTGAGTAGATCATGGTGGCTATTATGGTGGTTATGGTGGTTATTTAACTATTGAAGTAGATGCAGGGGGCTCCCTGCATCTACTTCAATAGTTAAATATTGCAATCTCCATACCTAATACTCATATTTGTCATCGTCCAGGCTTATACCGTGTGTAAATTTAATATGGGCGATAAATTAAACCAGGCATCGGATTCATGACATGACTGAGTGTAATCATGGATTACGAGGTTTTTTAAAGAAACACTTAATTATGACCTCACATTTTTTTATATTTTCGGAGCAGCAATGTAGGTACGAGCCTTTGTAAATATTGATATGGCAGTTACTTCATCTACTTTTGAAATTAGCTGTCAGCGAGCGTTAAACTTGAGTGTGTTACTCTACATCGCGCAAGCCGGATAATTTCGTACGAATAATTTTGTGGCCGTCATTTTAAGTAAAATTTATCAAAATTTAGTTATTACGCCCTAAGCTATATATTTATATCCCCCGTTAACAGCTTCGCCCGTATTAGGCTTACACCCTGTATAGCAAATGTGCAAAAATATGCCGTAGTCTTTTTAAATGAGATTTAGTCATATCTACTACATTCGAATTAAGGTGTTAAAGAATAACGAAACAGTAGACGGCCAGGGTGGCCGTAGTTTAAACCCGGTGCAAGCGTACACCGTAAAGCTACGTCATCATTAGGCTATTGTTTTTGATCGATATTTTGCCGGTCTTTGGTTTTAGGAGCAAGAGTGCCTTACTCTTAAAACTGGCTCCTTCCGCAGTGCAGCTGCCCTTGCTAAGCAAGCACATCGTGTACGCCTTCATCAGCCGAGGGTTCTCGATCAGGGTCTGGACGTCGAAGTTGTCGTATTTCGAGTCGTAGTGGTCGCCGTCGGGACGCGCGAGCGCCACCGCCGCCATTACGGAGACGAGTATGAGCACCTTCATTTTGATCGTACACTGGAACAAGACTTTTGTTACTACTAAGACTTTCATTATAATATATCTTTATTAGGGTTTTTAAGCTAAGATAGTCATTAAACAAAGTAACGCCGGGTTAGTTCGTGAAGATGGCATTTGCAACGGTGTCGAAATGTCGGGTGCTTAATAATTCCAATTTACATGGTAAATATCCCTTAATAATCTTTTTTAGGATTACTTAGTAAACTAGGAACTAGGGTGCTTCTTATTTTTGCAATTTTGTAGGATGTTCGAACCAATAAAGGAGCTCTTTGCTCTCCCGATTGCAATTTTCTGTGGGGCACCCTCTCATTATGTTATTTGATAAGTAAACCATATTTGTTTTTTTTTTCAATTATTATAAACAAAAAATAGGGGTTGCTACCGAAGTACGAAATTTAAAAAAGGCAAAATGATTAGTCGTTGTTAATATTGTTTTTATTACGTCGGTAGCGACCGACTTTCAAAGAAAATTGCAATCGGAAGAGCAAAGAGCTCCTTTTCTTTGCTTTCAATCGGCATTTTTGAACAAGTACACCAAACATATTTTAGTACATTTCGAAGACTACTTATAGTGGCATAACAAATATATTGGTTCGAACATCCTAAAAAATTGCAAAAATAAAAAGCACCTACTAGAAACCCTTATAGTTTCGCCATGTCCGTCTGTCTTTCTGTCTGTCTGTCTAGGTATGTCAAATATTACTGCCGGGATTAAGCTTTTAAAAATTCAAATTGAATTATATTTTGGTGACGTTTCAGGTCGGTAGCAGGCCACAAAACTTGTGGTCTACCTTCTTTGACTTCATTACGACTTTTTTACTTTATTACCGAAAATTGGTAGACCACATTTTTTGTTGACTGGTACGTACCCATTTTTACTGAGAGAATAGATAAACTGAGAGCGTATAGTTATGTTATAGGACCGCCAATGTTTTGATTTGTTAAGGCGTTTTGTGAGCTTTAAATATTTTTAATATGCTGCTGCATTTTACAGATAAATAATTTTGACAAATGGATAATATTTCTTTACTCAATAATTAATTACAAATTTAACCTCTCACCCGATTAATTTGACTTTGACTAAACACTGCCGTCGTAGGTACTGACAAAGCATTAATAAAATTATATTTAAAATATACGAGTTTATATATTATGCTGTAGTTACTCAGAGCAAGAAGCGAGCATTCTTGAATTGTAATGAGCTTGTCTGGGGGTAATTAAAAATATATTAAATCTAATGCAAACGACATCAAACAACAATAACAGCATTTTATGGTTAGTAATCAAACTTATTAATTTAAATAATACCTACGAACACATAGGTACATTAAAGGTAGGTACGCCGAAGCTTGATAGTTTACAAGGCATGTACCAACAACTATCAACCTATTGGATTTCTTATGATTTACTAATATTTGGCATATATCATACCATCTATGGCAGTTTTGTTATAAATTCGTACGGAAATATGTATTCTCTGTAGAAATTCTCCAATAGATTGTCATGAAATTTTCTCAAATATTCCCAGAAAATTCTGCAAATTTTAATGAAATATTGCAAAAATATGTTATATCTTTCTGTATTCAATTCCCGGTTGCATTACTAACTATTGCTATATCTGAATTGAAACCATAAATACCAGCAACGCAACAAATATTAATGATAAAAAATACAAAAAAATATCTGTACCAGAAGTCAAACCCATGATATCTAGCTTTTAATGTTTAACACTCGTACTTAGCTCGTACTTAGTTTTTTTTTAATTATACACCGACGATGATACATAATAAGATTAATAAGTCCATATAGAAGTTGGAAAGTCAAGACATCTAGCAAAAATGCACACCTGTATGTGCTTTTACGTTCCAAATAAACTCTACGCACGATCGGTCAACTAATTCGAACCTTAAACTCTAGGGCCCTCTAGAACCATATCAAAATAAAAAGTACCTAGTTTGAAATGCCTTACAATCTAACTCATAACCTTACTTTGATATGGTTTCTGAGTGGCCTATAGTTCCAAGTGGTAATTATTATGACTTGCTCAACCAAAAAATCAATTATTCATTTTCGTGTAAATTAATTTTATTTTAACACTAACCTGGCTAAAACTGTCGCTGCAAATGAGCAAGTTAAACTGTCTACCCAATTGTTTGTTTGTTGGCTTATATATTTTCTTCTTATGTTTGATCCTTGAGCTGTGTTCATACGAGCAGCCGAGTACGTCATAACATAATGAATATACGTTGACTAACGCTAGAAAAACTAAATGATTAATCGAGAGATAACCAACAAAAACTCGTATGAGTATTGTTTGAGTTATTTGAATTGATTCCATTGAACTTAAACGTAAAGTTGGTTTTCAATTGGCAATGTTGAACAATGTACACCAATAATATTTTAGTAGATTTCGAAGACTACCTGTAGTGGCATAACAAATATATTTTTAGACGTTTTTTGTTACGTTTAAGATGTTGTTCAATGTAATTTCAGGGACAAAATATTATGTATAACTGTTAATAATCGTTTTTAGAATATCACTCTATTGTATTCTTGGTTCAAAGATCATAATGATAAGAGGAAACAAGATTTATTGGTCATTTAATGCATTTTATTTTGTTTTGTCTGCATTGTAAGGTACAAAGTACATTTTTAAGAGCGCATTTAGATTGTTTTTTAACCAACGATGCTCATGCACGCCACGATATTTGCATTCTAGGTACATAACAGTGACGTGTTATATGGGTACAGGGTGAAACATGAGTCGTGAACAGTAATACGTTTTTCTAACTCTATGAACAACTAACAATTGAATGCCCAACAAGTTACTTAGAAATAGTCATGTTTTTTTTGTATTTTATGGGGCTTTTTCTAATTTTTAAGGTGTTTTTCAAAAATGATAACGGCTAGTTAAGCTATTTAAAACGTTAAATGTAATAAATATCATTTTATTTTACACGAAATGACAAAGTTGGTGTTATTAATTACTTCAATTTGAAGAGGTAATTTAAATTATTCCATTAATTTGTCTTAAAAATCCTTTTGGATATTCTGAAGCCAAAAAATACAAAAACATAAACACAAAAATAGACAAAAAGTAAATAAATAACTTGTCAAGTTTTAAGTAATTTGTGGGGCATTTAATTGTTAGTTGTTTATAGAGTTAGAAAAACGTATTACTGTTCACGACTCATGTTTCACCCTGTATGTTCCGCAAAATTGTCAAGGAAGAGCTAACCTATCTATGTTACCTATGTTGTTTAATAATATTATCTAAATAGGTACGGTGTATGTAAACAGGTAGCTCTATGCAGCTACCTGTTCATTTACACAAATATATTTTGAAAACAATCGACATGAGATGCCACGGATGCAAAATATCTTGCGTAATGCAAGGGGTAGCCTCTCAGAACTTCAGAAACTGTTACTCGTTTGCATACTTGCATGCCTAAATTATGTAGGCACCTACTCAATAACTGCGATGAATCATTTATAGCTTGATAAAACAGAGCCGAAAGAGCTTTCTGTCCAAAGAATCCAAGTACAAAAGGATTCAAAAGTAAGTAGTTATAGTATTTCACATAGGTAGTATTATTGTTTACCTACCTCTGCTTTGCCATGAAGTCGAAAACATTAAATTTGTAATGAAAACTCGAAAAGATATATATTAATATTAGAGATAATCTTAACTCCTTGTATGATATCCTGTTATGATTGTTATGAAGGGTAAAAATGTCAACTACATTGACATTACGCCATTACCTATAAAATTTTCCTTATCGGTACAATTTGGAGTGTTTCCTCATAATTATAAGCTTACAGCGTCGGTTGCAGAGTTGCTGGTAGTTTGAAACTGCAGGTCATAGGTTCAAGTAGGTCCGGATTGTACTAATGAGAGTTTCCTTGAATTCAAACTTTAAGTTCATTCATTGGGTGATACTGATAATCCCAGCAAGACCTTACGAATTACCTAAAAGAATTATTTTATTTTATTTTATTTAAAGGTTCACCAACAGTTATTACATCAAAACATTCATATTGAAGGTATACAAATCTGGTTTAAGCTAAATGTATAACTAATTACAGGTAAACACTGCATGCAAATAAAAATAGTATGTACTTATATGATGACGAAGGTCGACATTAATTAATACGCCTTATTAGAAGAATAAGGTGCAAAGCCCAACCTTGTCACTTATTAATAAATTTGAATTTAAATTTAAATAATAACAAAAAAAACTAAATAAATAAAGTCCTAATCTTGGTAATTGAGTCGAAGTGAATGTCGATATGGTTACAATACTTATTGAGCAAATTGCTCAACCGTGCTACTGGCGAGTTCGATCCTAACACGGTTCGGCGAAACGGACGAGATAGGGGCTTGATAGCAAAACGAGGTACCCTACGAGGCACTGAGAATCGAAAGCAGCTTAGAAGTTGCGAGCAGTCGATTTTGTTTCTGACAAGCTTAAAAAGGAACTTGAGATCAAGTAAATCTCTGCGGTTCTCAAGTGACATCATCTTAAAGTGTTTCAGTCTAGCCTGATAGGAAAATGATCTGCTCGCAAGACCCGCCGACCGAGCCAAATGCCACATGAATCTTTTTTGTAACCTTTCGATCCGAAGGCAATGAGTAGCAAAATGTGGACGCCAGACAATGCTAGCATACTCGAGGTGACTTCTTACGAAGGTATAATATAAAAGTTTTTTTGTTGCTGGTCTTCGAAAACTCTTCCCATTTCTTATTATGAAGCCCAGCATGCAATATGCTTTTTTGAGTGTTGCGTCAATGTGAGGAATGAATGTTAATTTTGTGTCAAAGATGATTCCCAAATCACGTATGCTATTGACCTTTGGTAGACTTTCTCCAGCAATATGGTACGATGAAGGAATAATGTGAATTTTACGAGTAAAACTAATAGAAGAACATTTAACGGTATTAAGTGACATACAATTCTCTGAACACCATATATTAATTCTGTCAAGATCCTCTTGAACAAGACTAACGCCAATTACGCCAATTCCTACACTAGTAATTTATGGTGAGGCCGAAATCCTTCAAAAGATAGAAATTAGGGATGGTCGTGTGTCGTGGCCTCCTTAGCACTCAATAATCGTACTAATTCTGGTTCGGGAAAAATACAAAAAGTGAGTAGAATTATAAGTGGTATACTTTCTGCCCAAGCCAGACTGCATAATATTCAAATTATTTAAATTTGTGTATTTATTTATCAGTATCACCAAAATTTGTTTCTTAGGTCTTAGTTGTCTATGTATTTACATGTCACAAGCCTTAAACCCTCGTATGCCGGAACGTGGATCCGCGTACGAGAAAACTATAAGAAAAATATATTTGCGGCACACGAGAGGTTAATTGAGCTTACCGTGGGAATAGGTCGATTTGTGCACGCACATAAAGATATCCCACGATATGTACCTAAGCAACTATAGGTACATATAACGTATTTATAAAAAAACTACGAACACATAAAACATGGAAGCCGCACGCCGTATTAAATTGCCTTTCAAAAACGGTCCTGAATTTTAGTTGACAAGTGTCACACCCGGTTGATATTGAAATTCATTACCGTGATGCATTGAAGACAATGCATCACGGTAATGAATTTCAATATCAACCTATAAAAACTTAACCGCCATTTAAAAATAGTTGTGATTGGTTCATCAAAGTTTTGATTGGCTATATTCTATAAACATTTGTCAAAGTTGTTGCGCCGAAATATGCGCGGTGTTACGAAAAGCGCTATGTCTTGCCCATCTTGGCACAATAGAACAATTGCTTTTGGGGGCATTTTTTAGCTGGCGTTAGACGTCCATGTTATATATAGTCGCAGTAAAAAAAGAATCTGTTCACAACGAATTAATTTACAAACATCGTCAATTTGCATAACCGAAATCGGGGTCTAGTTGTTGTATGAACATAACATGAACTAAGTTTTGAATTCATAAATACTGCTGTAATATACCGGCTGTTTTGCGCAATTTTAGTCGGTGTGGTAACAAATGTTTACTCATTCATACTCGTGACAATGCTAAACCGGTACCTATGACCTAAGTATTTATACATTAATACTAGAAATTTACTCATTTTAAAAATACCTACCTAATGTATTGAGGTCACTGTCATATTTACCTCCTCATTCGTTGTATTGATAATTCTGAATAACGTTTCTGAAATAAAAAAAGGTAGAGTAGAGTCGTGTGGGGTAGAAGTACACAGTGGGTATTATCAAACCGCGATTAGAATGGGATTAGAAAGTACTGTTGACACAACAGTGTATAAGTTAATCTGGGATATATTTATAGTTAATCGTTTAAGTGCAGAGACTTACAGAAAATAGATTGATTAATCACTCACTACATCTATAAACGCCTCTTTTCTTGGTAAATTTTGTGTCATTTGTTGTGCCAACAGTACTATCGAATCCCTTTCTGATTCCGGTTTGAAAATAAGAGTACGCAGTCCCATATATTTCGGTCCAAATACATGTGAATGCGCACGCTTACATGACTTTTGTACCTAATATGTGATACTTACTTCTGGTATTTACAATTATTCATAGTATATGGATTTTCGCCATATATTTTTTATTTTATTTCAGGACAATTGTAAGCGAGCAATTACTCGCATAGTCAGGTATTCATTGATGGTGATAATCTTACGAAATTTTAATCTTCTATCAAATGTGTTCTTACTAAGATATATTTTAACACTTAAAAATGTTTCGCAAGTATATTCATAATCGATGAAGTGGTTACTGATTTACTAACCAGGGTGGAGGCCGTAGATATGTATTTGTTGGTAATATTTCTTATAGAAAAAAATACGATAGTTAATAAAAATCACTCGTTTATTTAACTGCACAATAAATTAAATCAAATATACCTACATATAAATCTCAGCTTCTAAAAATATTTAATACCATCAGACGAATGACGTCCATTTTTTGACAAAGACCTCCCTCAGAGGGTTAAGGTGTCTATCTAAAAATATTACCTAATAATATAAAAAACTTAAAATAATTTACAAACTAAAAAAATAATAGGTGTTTTGTGATGCTTGTGGCAGCAATTCTTAAAGTTTTGTTTAGCTTTATTCTTCTTTTAACTCTGTACACGTTTTAGTACAATCGACAACACAGCTGTGGATACAGACAAAGTGCCAGAAATATGTATACACACCTTTATGTCCAGGCAATAAAGTTCTGTTTACATATTTTTGGCATTTTGCCTGTGTTCACAGGTGTGTTGTCGATTGTACAAACTCCGTGAACTCACCATTCGAGTCTATCGAAAAGTGTACAAATGGTCAGCTAACTGTTTTCGCGATTATACAGGGTGAAATTGAAATCTTGGACCGTAATATGTTTTTCTAACTCTAAAAATAACTAACAAGTAAATGCCCCACAAGTTACTTAAGAATACACATTTTTTTGGTATGTTTTGGGGTTTATGTTTTTGTATTTTTTGGCTTTAGGATATCAAAACGGATTATTAAGACAAATTAATTGAATAATTTAAATTACATCTTCAATTTGAAATAATTAATAACGCCAATTTTGTCATTAAGTGCAAAATTAAATTATTTTTATTACATTTTACGTTTTAAATAGCTTGAATAATCGTTATCATTTCTTAAAATCACCTTAAAAATTAGAATATTTCTAAGTAACTTATGAAGTATTCAATTGTTACTTATTCATAGAGTTAGAAAAACATATTACGATTCACGATTTAAATTTCACTCTGTATTTATCTAAGTAAAGACTATAAATCATACAACTTATTGTGTCTACAGTAACCCAATACTCATTTCCGACTTTTGTATAAACGTCATATCAGGAAGGAACACAGATTAAGGCAAAACTATAAATTTGGTTACTCAGCAAACCCTACCAAAAACTTCGAAATCCGCAACTTTAGAGAATTTTTCTCTGCCGCTCCTATGAAGGCGTCATTAACTGACAGAGAGAAACCATCGAAATTTTCGAATTTCAAAGTTCGCAGTAGCAGACCTAGCTGTCTAATCAGACTCATTGAGGAATTTGTTGAAAGCGTCATGGTACTCGTTGTTGGGGTCTTCCTTGGCAGCAAGTTCCTTCCACATAGCAGGCAGCTTCGCCTGGAAGCCTTTGGTTACGGTGCGAATTAGGTTGCGTTGTTTCGGTGAGCATTTTTCGCAGCTTGTTTTGAGGGCCTCAGGAATCAGTTCTGCAGAAGAATTTGGCGTTAGGCACGTTCCTTCTCATTGGAATATTTGATTTACAATATATATTACGATAAACTAATCTACACATGTATATGAATCACACACGATTTATTAAGTAAATGAAAGGTAAAGTATAGAATTGTGTAGAGAGTAGAGTGCGAGTGGCAAGCGGATTGGCGATCGCAGTAATGTATCCACTATGATGACGCTGCTGCCCATCATCAATCTTCTAACAATTCAATTCCTTAGTTGACTCTTACCACACCCACGGGAAGATTTGGGGTGGTATCTATTGCATGTATACATTTAATATTGGCTGAATGCAATAGCTGTCTTGTCTATGCAATGACAGCGATTTGAATTGTTTATGTATACGTAGTTCCACGAGTGCCCGTGTGGAGTCATTTGTTCGGTCGCTGCAGAGCAGTAGCTCCAAGTATAATGAACAAATGTATTCTTACTGCCGTCACTACGCGGTGAACTCGTTTGTCGACTTACTCTTAAACTCGCTACCGTCCGCAGTACAAGGCCCCTTGTCCAGGAAGCAGTTGCCGTAGCTCTTGAGCAGGCGCACGTTGTCCACCAACTCCTGCGCATCGAAGTTGTCATAGCGTGTGCTGTAGCCTTCCTCTGGTCGCGCCACTGCCAGCCCCAGCATGCACAATATGACGAAACTATTCATGATTTTCTAAAAAAAAGTTATTTTTAGTAAAGGCATGGGGGGGGGGGGGCAAAGGGAGAGAATCAAAATTTATACCTTAGCATCTGGGTCGCGTTTCTTTCTTTCTTTCACTGTGGAGACAACCAAGAAGCTCCTAATTATGAGTAAATTGACACTTAACTATCAATTAAGGCCCAATTAACTTATCGTTTGGATATTTTTTTCGCGTTTCTTTGTGGTCAACATAGTGAAAGTTGCTCAGTGTGACCATCCCAAATGCCACTCTGTATGTATATCGAAAAGTAACTAATATACAAACTTATTTTTCAATTGGAGGGTTTAACACAACCCACAAACCCTGCGTGGTTTTTTGGGTCAAGCAGGATTAAGTTTTTGTATTCATTTTTTTTATTTGATAATAAACTAAAAAAAAAACCTCTTTCTAATGAAATTCCTCTATACGCGATAGGTCTACCTATGATGTATTAAATTCACTGGCTTAAATTGATTTATTACAATAACATAACGTTCTTTCGATCGGAGCTCGAAATATACATAGGAAACTAGATTTATTTGGTTTGAAATTGTTACTTAATTGTATTTATGAACTCACCTAGCCCACTGACCAGGGTTACAACGTATACCTAAGTGAACAGGTAAATCAGATTCCATGCAGTACAATACATAAGGTTGGTAAGACTTTAGGTAGGTCAGTAGGTCGGTATAAATATAGTAAGGTAAGGTGGGGTAAGATGAAACGGTTTTTTTAATGGGGTAAGACAAAAGTCGTCCTTCTGGCACAGCGTCTGCTGGCTTTTTGTCTTACCCCATTAAAAAACAGTTTCACCTTACCGTAAGTAGGTTGTTCTCAAAAAGATAAAAATAATTCTAAGCAATATTAACTTGAAATCGTATTAACTTACCGGTAACATAAAATCCTGACCTATCTCTTGTCTAAATCACTACTGCCGCAGACCTACTTGCGAGCCTTATATAAGCACTCAAGTAAATACCTGGACTAAATAGATCGACAAACTGAACGTAGGTAAATAAGCCAATGTTCACGATCAAAGGCTGCTGACACATAAAAACGTCTTGAGATGGTCGAACGTGTCATTCTGCTGTGGACCGAGATGCAAGGTTTGCGTTCACGATAACATGATAATTGATAATTTGTATGTGACAATAGGCATGACGACAGGCAAGTCAAATCAGCATCTTTTTTCGAACTTATTTCATATAGAATTCCATAGTGGTGTCGAAGACGATCACCACTATGGAATTTTATATGAAATACTCAAAAGTGACGTCACGTTTGAGTACTACCACATGACCTACTCTTTTAAGTTCTTTTCAATTTATTTAATAGAAGTTCTGTACAAAAATTATTGCAATCTACATCTTAATAATAATTATGCAATGAAATAAAAAATACGACAATCAAAAAAACAGAATTTAGCTGTTTGGCTTGTTCATGAAAAACGACGCCATGTTTTAAAAAATATTACTTACCGGCCTAGGCCGTTAAATTCGTATGTTAATCCTTTACTATTATCTCGAGGTCATCCGCCTGCAACGTCATACTTTAAAACATATTATGATGAACATAATGACAACATTTCATTGCATGTTAGAAAAAAATAATTTATTTTAACTACAGTCGTCATCCCTATTGATAATCTGTATGTGATAATTATTAAAGTTTAGTAAGGTTCTGTAATGGCACTCATAGTTAGTAACACAAAAAAATACTTTGGTCCTTTACCCCCTTATTCATAAATGTCTCCTAACGGTGTAAGCCTATAAATATTGTTTGTCCCTTTCCGTCTTGGACATGTTGATAAGATAGAAAGGGATAAACGACAATTATGGGCTTGTTATGTTTAAGATACATTCAAGGTGCATTCCACGAGAAAGTCTACTTTGTCGGGAACGTCACGGCTATGACAGCAACATTCGAAAGTCTTAAAAATCATACAAAAATAAATATACACGGTGGAATTTAATCGGTGAACAGGAACCCATTTTTCTAATTCAGTAATCGATGGCGGTCACGTTTATGTAGTACTTAAGTGGAACCAAGTTTTTTTTTAGCATAAATTTTTTTTATGTTGAAATTAAAATTTATTGTCACCCTACTAATGGTTTAGTCTGAAAAGTTTAATACCTCTTTTCAAACTATCAGCCATAGAAACTTAAAACATAAATGAGCAATAACCACTCACATGCTTTAATTTTTGCGTTAGACTCTATTCCTATGTAAAATAAGAGCGATGCATGGCTGATAGTTTGAAAAGAGGTATTAAACTTTTCAGACTAAACCATTAGTAGGGTGACAATACATTTTAATTAAAGTTTAATTTCAACATAAAAATTTGTTATGCTAAAAAAAAAACTTGGTTCCACTTAAGTACTACATAAACGTGACCGCCATCGATTACTGAATTAGAAAAATGGGTTCCTGTTCACCGATTAAATTCCACCGTGTATAGGGGACAACTTCAAAAATGGTCCATTCTATATTTTTTCTTTCTTTACGGCCTGTTTCATAATACCCGGATAAATATATGCGTCAGATAAAATTTACGTCTTCCTTTCCCCAGACATGTTATAAAAGAAAGAGACAGTTTTTATTTATCTGACAGATAAAATAATATACCTATTCTATTCGAGGTTCCCGAAAAAGGCCTTTTAATTTCGAGGTAGGTATACCATAACAAATAAATAAATAAAAACGGACAACTCTAAGGTTTGCGTGGTCATACATAATAAAAAATAGGTAAATATTATTTTCGATCGTTAACACGTTGAACGCCACGCCAAAAATGTAGTCTTTCCATTGGAGCCACAGGGGTCACCGGTGAGCCTAACCATGTTGAACCATTGGGGCCACGGGGGTCACCGGTGAGCCATCGCGAGCCTTCATTTCAAACCTGTTTTACAGGCCACCGTTCACTTATTCCATCCAAAAACGTATGCAGGGTGAGCCGTGTGGCCCTAGAGAAGATACAAATTGCCTTGGTTCTTTTGTACTGTAAAGGACTTATGATTTTTTCGTCATTTTGTGAACTTAGTTAGGGTTGGCTAACTCGTCATAGGTAAAATATAGTTGAAGACTTGCAAATGAAGATTTTAAATATCGAGTTTGGTAAAAAAATAAACTAAATTAGTTTTTAATGTTTAGATTTATTTATTTACCTAATTTTAAGCATATAATACAACTTTTAGTTAAGTTTAAAAATAGGTAACGTCGTCGACTTACTCGCTACCAAGATGGCACTAAAGTTTAAAAAAACTTGTATTCTTGAGCTTTTCGTAAAACAATTTATCACAATTGGCATAGTAAACTTAAAGGTATTTATTATAATTATAATTCTTATCAAAAGTAACAAAAGTACAAAATCATAATAGATAGTGAATTCTGTCATGGTTTGGCTCCGGAATTGTTTAGAAGGAAGCTACTTTTTATATCGAGGGGGGCATTATCTCCAGATCGACGTCGACGGAGTTGCTATGGGTAGCCCTGTGGCACCGGTTTTAACTATGGAGGATTACAAATAACTGGATGGAGCATTTTGAGGCCAGCATAGATCTGCAACCATGGAAGTGAAATTATGGAAGCGGTATGTCGATGATGTCTTCTGCGTTATGTATGAGAGGTGGCAAGCATGAAGTTGAGCAATTACTCCAGTATCTCAATTCCATTCATACTAAAGTCAAATTCACATATGAATTGGAATCGGAGCGTAGTTTGCCTTTTCTGGACGTGAAGGTGATAGGTCGAGATGATGGTTCTTTGGCGCACACTGTCTATAGGAAGCCCACACACACAAGCAGGTATTTGAACGCTCTGTCTCACCGGCAGCTTCAGTCTGTGGTTAATTCTCTAAAGAACAGAGCACATGACCTTTGTGACCCTGAATTTTTTTATCGCACGTTCAGGAGGTTCTGAAGAGAAATGGCTACATAATGAACAGACGGCAACCCAGACGAATATCGAGGAAGAAACATTCAGCTGTTGTGAGGCGACCAGCATTTTTGCCTTATGACAGGGGTGTAACGGACAAAATAGGTACGCTTTCGAATAAGTATTCCATACCAACCGTTTATATGCCGTTATCAAAGGTGGCAGGGTATCAAAGGTCGCCTAAGGATGTTTTACCTTATCACACACCGGGCGTTTATAAGATCGATTGTAGCTGTGGTAGTTCCTATATTGGGGAAACTAAACGCACCATAGCGGAAAGGGTCAAGGAACATAATATATCACGGCTGTTAAAAAGCGTCAAACGAATAAGTCTGCTGTGGCCGAGCATTTGTTGGAGTCTGGACCTAACCACTTGAGCTCCATAACCCGAAAGTCCTCTCAACCGAGCGTATACATCATAGCCGAAAAGTATGTGAAGCTATTGAAATTAAGAAACATCGGAATTTTAATCAAAATGAGGGGCAAGGAATCTCGTCCGCGTGGAATCCCGTGATTTACAAATGTAAGCGTGGTGAAACATCCATTTTAAAGCCATTGGATGTTGTGAGTGTTGTATGTAGACCTAGTGACAACCCTAGCCTAGAAGTGAAAAAAGCTTAATTGTCGTTACAAAACTGACATCGAAAATAACTTTTTTGTGAGAGTTAAGCTAATTGGGTGTCCCTAGATGTGAAAATGCCCGGATACCAGCCGTACTGATAGTTGCGAGACTTACGAATGCGCATGCAAATGCGGGGTGTGCGGGCGGGTGAGCCGCGGCGTGACCCCGCGGCCCCCGCGGAAGGAAGTTCACAATTCCTTCCGTTCAGGCCACGCGGCTCACCGGTGAGCCTTTTAATGAAACTCGAGTTTTTATGACGTTTAAGCTAGTATCTCCTAATCTATTTTGCTAAATATAATATTCTGCAACCAAAATGACCAAAATCTCATTTTTGAGAAAATAGCCCATTACTCAATTTCACCATGGCCTCAACGGAAATATCGTGAAGGCTCACCGGTGAGCCGCGTGGCGTCCAACGTGTTAAAAAGGAAACATTGCCCACAAAAAACCAACAAATACCACTGTTGTTGTTTATCTGAGCGTATCAATTCACGGAATCCGTGTTCTCTTTGTTATGACTGTGATAATTAGGCGTTCCGAAATAATTTTATTTACGCGTGATATGGATATAACAATACGAGTAATATTTATCGTGATTGACAAAAATATAGATTTTTATAATTAGGTACTCGTATTTATATACATAGTTTCGTCGTGTATTATTGGAGTGAATGAACTTTTTTCTGTCTGTTATTGCCATGGTTACGATCGCCTGAGTCACGCTAGGTTTTATGCAAAATTATGCCACTTAATTTACGCAAACATGCATACATATAGTATAGTACATGTTTGTAGATGGCCCATCAAGGAAGGGTTTATAAACACCAGTAAAATGCATGTTTGCATAGTTTAAGTATCTGTAAAACCGTGACCGTCGCTCCGATATAATTGATGGTGACTGACTGACTACCTACCACAGTTCTGGTTCAATATCTTTTCAATACTGAAATACGACAATGCTAAGTGGTAATGACAGTTTTTATAGTAAGTTTTGGTTGTCAGCCCACGGTATGAGATCAGAGTGGATCAGGCTTTTTTCTGTCTGTTATTACCATGGTTTCGGTCTCCTGAATCACGTGGGTTATACACAAAATTATACTTCTTAAACTATGCAAATATAGGTACATTTTTCTGGTGTTAATAAGCCCTTTCCTTAATAAACCACCTACAAACATGTACTGCATGCATATTTGCGTAATATAAGTAGCGTAATTTTGCATAAAACCAGCGTGACTGAGGCGACCGTAACCATGGCAATAACAGACATAAAAAAGTTTATTCACCCACCTTCATTATTGTAATAAGTATATTACGTACGTTGTTATCTATGTAGTGTAATAATAATAAACTAATAACCGTTATAATAATATATCGCCTCCTACTATTTTATTCGAGATCAAAGTGTTTCTAGATGGCTAGCAATGCTCTACCATTAGGCGCTTTGAGAAAAAAATATTATTATGTTATGAAGATGTATTGTACTTGTACAAAGGACAGACTTATTCAGCAGTGGACATGAACTTCATCTTTTCACATTAGGCGAGCTTTTCCATAGTTTATGGAAAAGGCCATAAAAATCTGTCAATTCAATTTAAATCTTGTGTCGAAAGGAAAATTCATTTATTTCTGTGACAAATTTCAGAGTTTGGATCCTTTTCGCTAAACGTAGTAACCAAATTTAATATACAATAGGAAACATTGTTATACATATATAAACAACATACATAAAGAGGCAACCCGTTACAACTGATTACAGACTACATCTTCAAGCCGGTAATCTAACAGTGGTGAGTGGTCAAGGGTTATCCGCCTGTTTTAAATAAGTAAATATTGGCTCTTATCTCGCTATAAAAGATTTGCAGGAACCTCTGTAGCCACAGATTTATTTTGATTTTTAAGCGACACACATATTACATTATAGCCATGAACAAAATAACCGTGAGTACCTACTTTTTTTAATATTATTTTCAGTCTAGCGAGTAGATTATAGTACATTGTGTATTTAGGGCGGTAAGTAAGAATTTGCGAACGATTGTGAAAGTAAAGCCCAAGCCGAAGGCGCGGGCTTTACTTCACACGAGTTCATAATTCTTGTACCGCCCGTGGTACACACAATGTTTTTCATCACACCTGTGATGCAAAAAAGTAAATAAAACAATATATTTTCACAAAAATACTCTAAAATGGTCTAAATCAGGGATGACTTAATTTCATCATTTTCATAAAAGAAATCTCGGCGCGGCGCGCGGCGTGCGCCGGACCGCGGTAGTGCGGCGTAATGTTGTATGAAAAGACTTAACGGCCTACTAGGACGTAATGACGCACCTACGGCACGCATCACCGCAGCGTATTGGCGCACTTACCGAACAGGTGTGATGAAAATTTATTATTGGGTTAGGTTAGATTAGCCGTATGGCCACGTTGGTTTTCGACTTTTTCGTAGTAATAGTATGCGTAGTAAGCGTTGGGTGATCGAGAACTAAATTTATGTGGCTGAAAACCGCCTACACCACCTATATACAAACATAGTATTTTATGAAGAATTATTTTTATTATTTCGGTTTCGTTTCTAAATCCCCAGATTAAAATATCAGTTAAAGTACCACTGTACTTGCACTTTAGTATTATCATTTTTGCTGTCATAAGAAATTCAAGTCAAGGCTAATATTGACAGATACTTTTAACTGGGTATTAAAAAATACGCCCTAATAAAAAAATTTAATTACTCATACAGGAAAGTGACAAGGCAATTGGCAGTTTAATAAACTTACTACTCTGCAATTGTTTATTTCAAATTGTAGCTTATGTTACCCATTTCATTATTGTTGTCTATTAGTTTATTAAAAACATATTAAGTAAAATAGGTGGCGATTTGAATTACAACTTGTTGAACACTTCTAATTTTGTACTTTTAAAACTTAATATTGTTTACATAATTATAATCCATTTCATATTCGCCTTGTAGAGGAATTAATTATGTCAACAAACGCGAGTTTAAAGTGTAAAAAGCCGTGTCGTGCCAATATTATGCGAATATCTAATCTTGACATGCGAAAATTTCAATTGTATTGAACATTTCTACCATTTACAACTTCCTACTGGTCCTGCTTAATAATAGTACCGTAAAAAGGGGTAAATAGGAATGACGGGGTACATAGCAATGTAGAGTAAACTAGTCTGTTAGCCCAGAACAAACAGTCCAGTTTAGAATAACACATATGAATAAATCTGTTGTTATTTTGAACATATTGCGAAAGTACAAATCAAATTATTTATTAACTAAATATTTTGATTTGTACTTTTAATTTTCCTCCAGTAGTCACACTACTTAATACTATATAAATTATAAATATTAGATGTCATATACCAAAGAAAAACGACCAAGATCACCTATGTCCGAGGTGGGGATCGAACCCACGTACTCAGCTTTCGCGGCTGATGCCTGTACCCCTCGGCCACTCGGTCTTAGCAACCACCGGTCAAATTTCTTGGGTATATGCAATCCCTTACAAGGCTAGGCGCCTTTGACCATTCTCTGAGGGTAAGCAATACATGCCTGCACCTCCTATTTAGAATACTTTACAGTTTTCTAGAATAGCTAGAGAGAACTGGTGCTGCCATCTATTGAACATATTGCGAAAGTACAAATCAAATTATTTATTAACTAAATATTTTGATTTGTACTTTTAATTTTCCTCCAGTAGTCACACTACTTAATACTATATAAATTATAAATATTAGATGTCATATACCAAAGAAAAACGACCAAGATCACCTATGTCCGAGTTCCACCAGTTCTCTCTAGCTATTCTAGAAAACTGTAAAGTATTCTAAATAGGAGGTGCAGGCATGTATTGCTTACCCTCAGAGAATGGTCAAAGGCGCCTAGCCTTGTAAGGGATTGCATATACCCAAGAAATTTGACCGGTGGTTGCTAGGACCGAGTGGCCGAGGGGTACAGGCATCAGCCGCGAAAGCTGAGTACGTGGGTTCGATCCCCACCTCGGACATAGGTGATCTTGGTCGTTTTTCTTTGGTATATGACATCTAATATTTATAATCTGTTGTTATTTTGTTATATTTGTCGTGGGCTAACAGACCAGTTTACTTTACGTTTACTCTACGTTCCTATTTACCCCGTTTTACGGTACCTCGAATTATTTAGCAAATTACTCAAAAATAAGGTTTTGCTCACTATATTTATTACCAATCTTACCGTTGCTGCCCATCATCAATCTCCTTCTATCACAGAGTGGTCAGTGCAACTTCAAGCCCTTTGTTGACTTTAACGACACCCGCGGGATGAGTTGGGGTGGTGACAAATGTATCCTTGCTGCCGTCACCACACAGCCAATTAACCTCTATTTATTTGTTTTCAGTTCGTTTTAGCGCTTCTCGCTTTGTTTGCGATCACTCAGGCGCATCCTCAAGGTAAATATTTAGAATAGGTACCAAATTATCTAGACAAAAATATTTTCAATATCACAACAGAATATTCAGCCAGTATACAGGGTGGAATGGAACGACGGTCTTTCTCGCTACCGACCAAGTCTACCACCCATTACGATGAACTTTCAGTATGGGACCAACATCGAATACGTACATGGAAAATTGACTTTTCCATACTATTGAGCTCTAACTAATCAGTCACTTTGTATAAGGGTTTAATTTTTTTTAAAGATATTTCGATGTTGGTACTATACTGAAAATTCATCGTAATGTTTGGTAGACTCGGTCGGTAGCGGAAAAGATCGTCGTTCCGTTCCACCCAGTATAATTTTCAATATGTAGGAATGGTGAATTTCGTCCAAAGAAATACTTCATATCATATCTAATTACTGTAATTTCTTAGTGGTCAAGCTGGGTTATAATTTTTTTTTAATGTTTTTTGACAATTGTAGTCAAAGTCAAAATGTTCTTTATTCAATTAGGCCCAGCAACGAGCGCATTTGAATCGTTAAACTAAATAGCGAATGAGAGAGAAAAAAAAGCTATTTCCGGTTCTAACCCTACATCACTGCCTGAAAAGAAACTCAGCGGGACTTTTATTTTCAAATAATAGTTTTGTAACATCTTACAGCTAACATGCATTAATTAAAAACGAAACATAAATTTGATTTAATGTAAATACAGATATAGTACAGTCGAGGAATTTAATTTCCTACCCATTTCGTACCTTTACTTGTCATAGTGATAATCAATATGAAAGTCATAATATTATAATATATCTACTATGACAAGGTACGAAATGAGTAGAAAATTAAATTCCTCGACCGTACATCAACTAGAGATGAAGTCTCTAATAGTCAGAATAATTATAGTAAGAAGACAATCTTCTAACTTAGATAATGTTATTGTTTCAGGAGTAACCGTCGTTGATCAGCCGGGAGGAGGTAAACAAGTCCTGGGAGCTACCATGCTCTCTTAATGCCATTCAGTTTAGGTTGTGCTTGTCAGTTTTTGACAGTTATTCTATGGAACTGACACATCGCTATTCCGATGCCTAATACGTCCTATAGGTCCTAAACTGAATTGCATTAGTAAACCGTGGTAGCTCCCCTAGTGGGTTACCATGGCGTACTAATGCGATTCAGTTTAGGTTTAAGGAAAGGGACAGTGATATACGACTCGTATAGCCTTGTCCCTTTCTCTCGACCTAAACTGAACCGCATTAGTACGTCATGGTAACCCCCCCCCCTGAATACCTGTTAGAAATATAGCCAACATAGTTATACCATTAACGTAAACAAGAACGATTGCTTAACTTACATTCTACGCCTCTCGTTCTCCCAGTTCACTTAGAATTGGCTAGAAATTGTTGTGGTTATATTATACTATTTATATTTATTTATAGCGTGTAACCTACTGAAAAAGTACAAATCAAATTGCTTGTCCAATAATTTGACTAATACAATGCTAGCCGAATTAAAATTTATTATTTTTAATTTATAATACTTTCTGTTTCAGTCCAAGTCGTTGACAACAACCCAGGTAATTTGATTATTTAAGTATAATGTATATAAATTTACATATTAATATTATCAATTCATAGAATAGGTCGTTTTCAAAAATATCATTAGTTTTGAAGCTATTGGTCATTTATTAGTATGACTTAAAATGAGATAATATCTTCCATGTAAATTGTAATTATTGAGTAAAAATATTTTACTTGATTAAGGATTTGATGAATAATATAAAATCATGATCGTTTCCGTTATGATGCGACGGTTAATCATACGAGTATAAAGTATACCTGTTGAGAGCTCTTCTTTGTAATAAATAACATCCAGGCATGGTTTCAAAAAAAATAATACAGCAATATCTACTTAATTTCGTGAACAAGCCTTAACCCCCTTATTCAAAAACGTCTCCTAACTTAGCAAGCCCCTAAGAATTGTTTGTTCCTTTCGATCTTATAGACATATTACCATACCCAGCACTCATTAATGCAGAGATGTGAATAGTAATTATTATTATTTATTCCCCTCTTTTTTTCTATTTTTATACCATTATAGTATTTTATGCAACCCTTGTTTAAGAGAGGTCAAAAAGGGTGAGTGGCGTGGGTAAGACGCCACGAGCATATTTTGACTCAGTTAAACAATGTTGCACCTACAATACTTTTTCTACGAACACAAACCTATTTTCAAATATAATTGTAAATATGAGAAATATTCTTAGTCGAACAAATTTTTATTAATCATCAAAAGCTCCTCTATGGTTTACGATTCATCACAAATGACATTTAAAATTAAGTTGGCAGCCATGTATTTCATTAAATCTTGTATAGACGAGGTGTCTTAAAATCCAAATACGCACTGCGTGAATGCCAGAGTACATTTATAGGGAATAGACAATATAGTCTTATTTTGACATCTGTAAGGTAGAGGCTTAAAGGTGTGTTCACGACTCTGTAAATGACAAATAAAAGTACGGTAGTAGAAAAAATATATTTTCTCATAATTTAGTAATACACTAGGAAAGTAGAGACCTTCACATTATTTATATAACGTTCTTTCATTTCAGGACATGTGAATGTAGTAGACGGAGAGCATCAAGGTAATTATAATACGTTTTTGTGCTGTTTTGATAATTAATTATATTTTTTTATATTGTAATCACCATCATTATTCCATAAGACGACATGTATGAGGTCTACATATAAAATTAAAAATAATAATGACTTTATTGATGTTTCTGTAATACAAACAAATGACAATCACAGTGCCTAATGCAAATGAATAGCATTTATACGTATAGTCTGTCAAATCAACTTTGGCAGTAACAGTAGAAACAAATCGCTATATGCATCTCTTTATTTAATCAATAACATTAGGGTAAAAATGAGATGGTTTGATTCTCTCTGTCTGTGCTTCAAGTGATCCTAGCCAAACTAATAGTATACTTGGTTTTTATGTAAGTCGCGATTAATGTATAAAAAGTAAGTTTGTCATAGTATGCTGTACGCAATCAGTGTTATCACATGATAATACCTATAATAATGTTTTTCTTTTATTTACTTTGATTATCCATTCCAAGTTTACAAATTTTCAAAATATATATTACTTTAGGTAGGTAAATACCTACATATTTATGCACCTAGAACATAACTTTGCGAATGCAACAAAAGTCATCAGTGTAAACTTTCTTGGATTTCCTATGCAACTAAATAAACATTCGCTTAATTTATGCATGTGAATATTCTGAATATTTTTCATTACCTTCTTATAATATTTGTTTTTTTTTGCAGTTAATGTCGTGGACAACCCAGGTAAGTGACAGAATGCACTACACTGAGAAATTTCATAATTATTTCTAAAGCGTCTATTACACCTTCTTGAATCAGTCACTGCCGAGAGAGATGCCATAATATGTTAGACACGATTAAAAATATCTCCATACGTGTCTTACAATACTGCTTCGTCCCTGTCGTCAGTGGCTGATTTAGGAAGGTGTAGGTATAGTTCGAGAAATATAAATTGAATGTTTATTTTTACCATAATGTAGGTTAAAAGTTACCAATTTATATTTCACGAACTATAATATACCTAGACGCATAAACACCATACAAGTATAAAGTATAATTATATTAAAAGTTCTAAGGCGGTTGTATGCCTATGAATTACCAGCCAGTAATATAAATGTTAACAAATGTAACAAAACAATTTTTTCTGGATAATCTCTAAAAGTATCATTAAATAAATAAATAAATATCATGGAACAATCTTAATCTTACACTAGTAAACCTAGTCCCACCGTGCACCGTAAGCTCAAGCGCTCAAGTAAGGATTTTTGTAATGTCAATTTACACAAATCGATCGATGTAAGAATCAGTTAAACATTAATTAAATAATTTCGAAGAGGGACATTTTTTATCCTTAGCCGAGTCCATACATAAAAAAAAATCTACATTCGTTGTAAAACTATCCATTGTATTATTTACAGGTCCTTCAAACGGAGCAAGAGGAGGCAATTGACGATAAATACCTGCAATTAGATAAAATATTATAAAATTTCCTTTATATTCATCCTATTAAATATTAATGAATGCCACGTCGTTCAATTAAATAAATAAACTCTATTGAGGCATTTTATTGACTCTTTTTTTTAAAATAGGTACTCCCAATACTCCCAATTTAAAATGAAAACCTTATTCCCCCTTATTCCCCCCGCCTCATAGGCGTTTATGACTTTATGTTTTCAACCTGTTTTAATAATATTTTAAGACTGCAAGGTGGTAAATATTTCTGGATTATATTTTATACTATTTAATTGTTAACTCTGAGGGACAAGTTTTTTGGTAAGACTATACTGCCGTGCTAAGTCAAAAAGACGCATCTCTCATAGTAGTTCTATGGGAGATGCGTCCTTTTTAGTTAGCATGTCAGTATAACAAATATGTATACATTTCCAGGATGTTTAGCCAAGTTGCCAATCGCTAACGCTTAGTAGCGTACCGTAGTTTTCCCTCTTAGTCACTCTTACATATTAGTGCGACAAAGCCAGTTAGCTGCCTTTCGTTTACGATTGACGATTAAGCGTTAGCAATTGGCAACTTGTCTAAGCACCCAGGTTCAATATTTCTGAAACTCAAAGGTTG
>JALPQI010008569.1:0-57384 GCA_025490895.1 Thaumatotibia leucotreta
GGTCGTAGAATAAATATTGTATCCAACATTGTTAAACTGAGTGGAAAAATGCTCGTGACATCTTTAATAACAGCTTCGGCTTCGCCTCAAATTGTTACCCATGCCACTCATCTTTTTTTATCTCTCTTAAACAAGGGTTGCATAAAATACTATAATTCTCACAGATAAAAACCCGTACAGTTGAAATTCATACACAGTTAAAATTTACGTCAGCATTAAATTGATGTTCTCATAACTATTATAGTACTTTTCAGGTAAAACTGCCTCGGGGAGCTGTCATTTTCATATAGTTTCATATTCGAAAAAAGGCATTATAAGAGTACCTCCTGATGCTAGTGCGTAATGTTTATCAAATTTATATATTACGCTCGTAGAGCAAACAATAGCAGGTACTTAAAACATTTGCAAAAAATATAACAAAGTAATTAGTGGTGGCTGCGACCATAAATAACATGGACGTCTACCGCCAGTTCAAAAATGCCCCCAAAATTAATAGTTCAATTGTGCCAAGATGGGCAGGACATAGCGCTTTTCTTAACTCCGCGCATATTTCGGCGTATCACCTTTGACAATTGTTTATTGAATATCGGCAATCAAAAGTTTGATGGACCAATCACAACTATTTTTAAATATTATATTTTTAATATTAAAAATAAGGGACGGTCGTGTGTTCAAGACTCCATGGCACTCAATAGTCTTAATTAATTTGGTTCGAAAAAAAAAAACTAAAATTGGCTCTAAGACCATGTTTTACTTTTTAAGATATTACGGGTACGCGCGTACGGGGCAATAGCAGGTAAACTCGGTTTGCCAATGAAGTGAAAACTATTTAAACAAATATGATGTCCAATAAGTACGATATAAATAGTTGGTAGTACATACCTATGTATCAATTTTTGTTTGAGATAATTATGTTTTTTTATACAAATGTTTACTATAAGTACATACCATTAATAATTTATGTACCTATATAATTTTGTATTTAGATTTATCATCGTAGGTACATATTTTTAAATAGTCACGTATATATAGGTAAGTATAAGTACCTATTTTCGTTAATGGTTTTGACTTTCTGATGTAAATGGAAATATACCCTTTAGGTAAATATATTAAATTTGTGAAATATTTATTAAACGATATCTGCTATTTCTAACCGAAGTTCTTGTGTTTCACGAAAATATCTTAAATAATTTACAAACTAATTATGTTGAAATCCTTTGAAGTCTGAACATTTAACAAATTATCGAATAACTGAATAAGATAAGACAAATCTATTTACGAAGATCTTCCTATTCATACATCTCGAAATGTCTCTGGTAGTTAATATTTCTGTCCCATTTTATTTGACACAAACATCTGTGACAGCTAGGGAGAACAGGAATTTTAATTTTAATTGATTTGTACAAATTTAATGAATACTTAAGTGTTTCTCGCTACAATGTCAAGTTTAAGTCTAATTACGCACTTTCCATTCCTTATAGAGCAAAAGTGTTGGTACAATTTTAGATAATTAAAATTAATATTATGAGAATTTCTTACAGACGGTAATTAGTCATGGATGCTTAGCCAAGTTGCCAATCGCTAGCGCTTAATAGCGTATCGTTGTGACAAATACAGTTAGCTGCCTTTCGTTTACGATTGACTATTAAGCGCTAGCGATTGGCAACTTGTCTAAGCACCCAGGTGGGACGAAATGTGTTAATAGCAGCAAGCCTTTTCATCATTCTCGTATATTTATATCTTTTCGCTTATCGTATGCGATTGTAGAATTACATCTTTGCTTGACATACAGAAGCGCTACCGCGAATCACTATCACTGTGTTGCTTCCCTGTCACACTTAACAGGGAATTCAAAAGTGCGAGAGTGGCAACACGTCAATCGTAGGTCGCGGTTGGCTCTCGGCAGTGTTATTCACTAAGAAAACCGCCTTGCTATCAGCGCTGTGTCAGCGCTGCGGCAGCGTCGAGCCTTAAAAATGGTATTCAGTCACTAATGCACTTCAGACGACACTAGCGCTCGGCGACGAATGCGGCGTGAGCTGGAACTACCCTGCGTCAAAAGTTACCGCCTACAGTTCGACGACGAGCTGTTCTACGTTAGTGAATACCGTTTTTCGCAGATCTGCGCTCGACGTCGAAGTGAAGGCTGTCTCGTCGTCGAGCTCGTTGATGAACGCAGCGTCGAATGTGTGAATAAGAGAATAGCATAGCAGCACTGCCAGACCATTCGAGTGATATACCGCTGCCATTATTTGACGCTGACTGTACGCGGCGCGGCTTTATCTGCCGGTCACTAATAACCGCACGTTGAATGATAAATTATAAATATACTCAGAATAATTTTAACAGACGAACAGGTTTATCAGATAGCTTTGATTTGCGCAAATACGCTCGGTGTTTTTTGCGCAAATAATACTTAAAGAGCAAAATTAATGAAACAGTTTATTATTTGTGATACTACGAGTATATTATATCCTACGGTGGAATACAAATAACTACGCAAATCTGTCGCAACCTGTCCATTGCCAGTAATTAAATTGAATTAATTAATATCAAGGGACGGTTTAATTTATTTATTCGACCATCAGATAGGCACAGAAAAGCTTACAATGTGTTATTGGTCCTAGACGACAATATAAGTACTCCCATATAATAGATAATGAAAAATCTAATTTTGCATGCATTTTAGTAGGTATGTGTTAATGAAAATTAATAATTTTATTTGAATGAACTATATAACTATATACGGAGGATATGCATTTACTCAGATTCGAACCTAGTACACCCAGCTCCTTCTAGTTCGGATCACTACCAAACCAATTAGGTTACGTACGGCGGCCGTTAAAATTGGTAAGTTACGATTATATACCCCCTTATTCATAATCGTTTGTTAACTTAACAAACCGCTAATAATTGTTTGTTCGGTCTTAACAATGTGTCCATAAGAGCAGGGGTTGCAGGCGCCCATAGGCTACGGTGACTGCTTTCCATCAGGCGGGCCGTATGCTTGTTTGCCACCGACGTGGTATAAAAAAAAGAGCAACAGTGTCAAACAATTATTAGCGGCTTGTTAAGTTAACAAACGTTTATGAATAAGGGGGATAATATTTTGCCGCCGCGGAAAACGTGTAATATGAATATGCAAAATTACATAATTAGGTCTTGAAACCCGACCCACGAATAAGAGCCCTTGTTAAAGCTATCCTATAAAATACTATTATTATTTCTTTTTTATCACTTAATATGATAATCCCGGCGTTAGCGCTGCAGCAATAAATAAGAACTTAACGACCTACTCGAGCAGCCAAACCAACATTAGGGGAGATAATCTTCTGTACTAGTACCATTTCCTGTGGTCCCGATTTGATATCTTTAAGGCGATGTATGATGCGTATTTTTGTCTGCAGTAGTATAACTATTACTATAAATCAGGGTATGTATGTGATCTGAGTTTGCTATCTTGAAGGACTATAGACTTCATATTTCAAACGTTTTCAATGAAAAAAAAACCTACCAAGAGCATGTTGGGTCATGCTCAGTGTAGGGTCCCGTAGTATTAAAAAACGGCTGGGCCCATTATGTTCGAAATAGTTTTATTTGGGAAATGAAATTCGGCCAAATGACACTTCTGTGAAAAGTTGGTTGGGAAGTGAAATTTGGCAATACAATTTTCGGCGAAAAGGCAGAGAACCATAATGTTCGACATTCTTACACAAACCGTAGTCCCACGGCAAGGCTCAATTAAGGTTTGTGTTGTGAGTATCAAGCGACGTTAATAAACAGAAACATATTACGGATACTCCAATACGACTGTACAAGATGGGCGTGGCGTGATATGGGGAACGCAGGTAGCACCTTAATCAGTATTCAAGAATTAGACGATACACACGTTGAGTCGTACCTATCTCCTTCATTAACATCATCTACAAAGAGATGGGTTCAAAGAGGCCTTTTAAGTAAGGCTTCAAATGTTGAGATTGAGATATGAGAAGAAATTATAATCCGAAATATAATTTAATACGGAAGACCTTTAGTTATTAAACAGGGAATAAAATAATAACCGTTATTAGTTAAATCTGAGCGCAGAAAATTAATCGGCATCGGGTTAAGTATATCCGTAAAAATGATGTTGTATTTATATATATTTTTGAGTTTTGTGTGAACGAGGTTATGACATGATGTTTTTACTTTGTCTGTTTCATTTATAAATATTGGTATAAATCTTCATGTTTATATTTTTTAATCTTACCACCTTTTAAAGCTTTTTGATTTTAAATGATTGAATTTTTAAAACGCAGATGTAGCAAGTGTAATTTTCACATGTTTTTGTAGTGTTTATATGTTGTGCACTCGTGTTTTTATGATCACCTTATTACAATGCAGTATGCATATGTGTGTGCGTGTGTGTGTGTGTGTGTGTGTGTGTGTGTGTGTGTGTGTGTGTATGTGTGTGTGTATGTGTGTGGTGTGTATGTATGTGTGTGTGTGTGTATGTGTGTGGTTTGTACGTATGTGTGTGTGTGTGTGTGTGCGTGGGTGTGGGTGGGTGTGTATGTGTGTGGTGTGTATGTATATGTATATGTGTGTGTGTGTGTGTGTGTGTGTGTGTGTGTGTGTGTGTGTGTGTGTGTGTGTGTGTGTAAACATACCTGGTGCGGTGGATGCGAAGGCATGGCGCCGTTAGCGGCGGCCATCTTCATCTGCCAGAGCGAGTCCTGCGAGTTGACGCTGCCACCGTTGTTGCTGTTGGTGTAGCTGTTCTCGATGTAGCCCATGTTCACCCCTGGACAATCAACCATCAGTTACAGGCCTGGTTACTAACACACCCTTGAGGTAGATCTTATATCTTTGGCAAGTTGTACATTACAAAGACAAAGTAACAGTCCTCAACTCTTCCCGTGGGTGTCGCAAGACTCAAATAAGAGATTGATGTGTCACAACAAAGTGTCAAATCTGAAATTGAATTTTACGCACAATGCATGTAGGTATACTTATATTGCTCTGTAGACAAAGACTTATCTTTGGCGTTGAACCTGCAGTGCCAATATATCAGTCGTTGGCGTCCAAAAGGTTAATTTATTAAAGATTGATGATGGGCAGCAGTATCATCAGAATGGACACGCTACTGTAATCGCCAACCTGCTTGCCAAGCGTGGCGATTATGGGCATTACCTCCTAATGCGGCCATACGCACAATAAATAGTAGTAGAGCATTATGTCCAGCAGTGGACTGTAATAAGCTGATGATGATGATGAGGTTATGTGAAACTATAATTGCAATTCCAAGGTCTAGATAATTTACAAGCATTACCGAATGTACAAAAGACTCAACTACATCGTTTTTCCCCAAAATTTCGAAAAATCGGAATATTATGAAAGCAAGTCTAGAAGTATATTTGAAATAGTTTTTAAAACTATATTGATGATTATTTTATTGCTACGCGTGGTTTCGTTAATTAATTCAATACTGATAATTGAATTTATTAACTATTTCAACTTCACATTTAATTTGGCCCCCAAAATTCCAATTATATGAGTCCATTTATATCGATTATTGTTTGACTTTAGCTTTGACTAGTTATTCGAAAACATAGTTTAGAATTTAGGGTTTCAAAGGTAGGCTCAAATGGGGAGCTATAGTCCTTCACCCAGTTCCTACCAATGCTTTGTCACACATTAACTCAACCGACTGAACAGGACGGCATGCCAAATTATGAAGGGACTACACACCTTTTCGTCTCGCGGCGTCGGTAGCTAGTCCTCGGTAGCACAATAGAAAATTCTCGATAAATGAACACATTCACGGAACTTTACGGTACAGGATTTGGGGGTTCTATTATTAAACTCGAGGAAGTTACAGGTAATATTATTGGATAAATCTGGGTCTTGAAGGCATGAACGATTTACTGGAACTGTGATAGGTTAAGCTTGGGTGGTTATAATTAACCCGATATACAAGCAGTTCGGGTCATAATTGATCACATGTTTTAGTCAAGTTTTAGAAGGGATCAAATTATATTTGGAAGTGCATATAACACTTTGATGCTGAAGGCTATTTAGATATTTTTAAGCTACTCTGAGGTATCTAATGGCTTAGACAATTAAACCTACAGACATCACCGCAGCGCAGCGGGGATGGTAATATAGTCACCATCCCCGCTGCCACTCATTTAGATAGTAATATCACCTGAAGTTGGTTTCGAGTTGTCTTTGTTTTTGGCTTCAATTTCGATGAAATAATGCACAAAGTAGTTTGTGCCTTTCGGTCTCATCAATAGTTTATCATTTATATTATAACATTGTCTATCCTCTTACTGCCACTCGTCCTAATACTAGTACATGTTCACTAGTCAAAAAATTATATACAATCAAGACAGAGTTGCAATTGTTTTGTCTGACATTTACAGGTAAACTAAAATGAACTTTATTTCCAGCCCATTATTTAGGCAAAAATTTTAACGGCTTCTCTTGTATAGGAAGGAGGCTATAAGACCGGAAGGGACAAACGGCTTGCTAAGAGAAGTTTATGAATAAAAGGGTATGTCTTTAGTTTCAATGTACCATTTTTCAATAGATTTTTAAGGGATATAATAATAATAACGGTTATTGTTCAAATTTCCCAAGATCAAAAAAACTTACAGTCAGTATTGGTCATGTTTTGCGGATGCGCTTGCGGCGGTAGCTGGCCATGCGGCAGCGTCTGGTGCGGCATGTGGTACCCGTACCCACTCTGAGACGCGTACACCGCACTCTTCGACTCCTCCATCGCCAGCGCCAGCTCCATCGAATGTTCTAGAGCCTTATTCTCCATCCCTGAACTGGGATAGTAAGGCGGCGGAGCCTGATTCTGAGGCGTCACCATCGCAGGCCGCATGGAATCCATTTCGTAGTCTTTAGCCGTTTCTTTCTTGCTTTCGTTGCGCTTGCAGCGGCAGAACACGAATAGTAGGCCGAGGAAGAGCAGGAAGACTAGGCAGGAGATTAGGATGGCGACGAGAGTTGCTGTGTTGAGTGCTGAAGCTTCTTTTATGTATGGTGGGCCGACTGTAGAAAGAAAAAAAACATAGTTGAATAAAAAATAATATGATACTTACATATTACACGTTGCGCTAAGAGGGCGCTCGCAACATGCATTCTACTCTGAATATCTTGAGCCAGAATCCATCGGAACTCGTGAGCTGAAAGTTGTTTCATTAGGCCCAATATCAGATAGTCGAACGGAAGTATAGAATTAGCTCAAATAGACATCGGAAAGTACTATCGTCAGTGTCTAACTCAAATGGCCAAAACGGAAGACCCGTAGGCTTAGCACATGATTGGTGCGACAGTATGTCGCCGCGAGATATATCTCCCGTCTTTTACTAGCTATAGTAACAAATGAGGGACGGATAGTCTATCTCGCGGCGAGATACTGTCGCGCCAATCATGTGCTAAGCATACAGCGCTAGCTCTGCTGGCAAAATGCTGAGTTTTGGCCATTTCGGGACAAAATTTCGTGTTTACTGTTTTGTTTAATTTGTTTGAACTGTGTTCTTGTCTCGAATAAACGTTTTTTCTTTTTTCTTTCTTTCTTTATAAATTTAAGTTACACGATTTGAATAAAAAAAGTATAGATTAAATAAATATACAAAGTGGAACGTGTGTTACAAAATAAACTAAACATAGCACGAGGAGCGTTTTAGAGTAAGCGAAACAGCGCTTCTAATAAACAGTACCTGCAGGCGTTTGAAAAACTTCCAAGTATCTAAAAGAACAGCGTGTATCTCAGGTGTTGAAACTTCTTGTAATACTTTAAAATTTTTAAAGCTAAGCTGTAAAAACGCTGCGACATCGTTAAGTATCTTCCGTGTCAGGTCTTTGAGCGGCATCTCTGTATGTGAATAATATATTACTTTTAAGTTGCGTGTTATTTTGTTTAGTACTTTTCTTTCTGTTTATCTAACCCATCTGTTATAGATCAGAGTAAATAAATTATAATTATTTGACAGCCCAGTGCGGGAGATAGGTTTGGTTAGGAGAAAATGCTACTTGTATAAGGAAATAATATTGTAAGTTACTAGAAAGTTGTAAAAATATGAATCACTGGACAAGGAGATCTATTTGTATATTTATTTATCACAAATATTTGTTCCTTAGTCGAGTCTTTATGTATTTATCTGTATCTATCTATTATATATTATATCGTCGCTCGGCAGTCTCGGCGCCCACATTACAAGCCTTAATTTGAGCTTGCCTTGGGCTCCCGTTGCGTAGGATGTCCCAAGATATTTATTTATTTTCTATCCGTGTATCCTGCGATACTCAAGTGGGTGGGTGTATGTAACTAACTGCACTTCCCTTCCACTCAAGCAGGATATACGTCCGGAATGTATGTCGTATATCTGTCAATATCAATTTATCGCGGGCGACCAATAACTCCCGGAGACCACGATCAGAATAGATCAATAAGGCCATGTCGGGACGTCTGGGTCTATTTCCAGGGAGTTTAAGCGAATTATTATAGGACCCGAGCTAGGCCGATAAAGTAGCATGAATTGACTAGTAACTTGCTCACAGTTAATCTCTTGAGATCATAAATTCATAATAGGTTAAGAACTTTGACATAACCCGTCAGTGCGATTTTGGTTTTCTGGTTAGAATAAAAAATAAAGTTTTCTTACATATTTTTTCATCACACTAGCTGTCTAAGCGCGCCATTGCTTGCGTGCGTAGCGGGAGTAATAGAAAAGTGAAATTCCCTAGGGAGTAATAGAAATCTCAGTACATCATTAAAATATTATGTCTTATAACTTATATTATGTCTTATAACTTATTTTTTGACGGCAAGTGTAATGAAAACCATTGTATGCATCACGGTCGGTAAGCGGAATACTAACTCGAGTCACTTACCTCCCTTGATGCACAATGTACTATTATGCCAGTGCCAGTCTCCGTAGCCTAGTTAATAGTGACCCTGCCTACGAAGCGGAAGGTTATGTATTAATTTATCACAAATATTAATTCCTTGTTGTGTCATATATTTAAGTACCTATATGTATCTATCTATTATATATATCGTCGGTTGGTACACGCATCACAAGCCTTAATCGAGCTTACCATGAGACTAGGTCGATTTGTGTAAGATGTCCCAAGATCTATTTATTATTGTTTATTATCCGATTTTAAGTAGACGGCCGAATCCGCATTCAATGTTTTTATCAAGACTTCTTCATGGTAGTTCTTACTTAGTGAGAATTATCTGGTAATAATGGATAAAAAATTTAAACAAATATTATTTTACCTTTACAAGAAAAAGATCCATAAAATGTGATGTGCAGTGATCGGCATAGGGTGTGCCATTTCGGGTTATTCTCACCTGTTATACAACCAATTTGTCAGCAGAGTCAGATGACAAAGTCATTGTAACAGGTTGCGAATAACCCGAAATGGCACACCCTATGCCGAACACTGGTGATGTGAATTATTATGCAACGACGCCAAGCAAAGCAAAAGTAAAACGAAAACTCTGGCATTTTTCTTTATAGTACAGTACTTTCAGGATATCTATTTTCACAATGACTAGAAAGCTAAAATATTTCTAGAACTAGGTTATCACTTAAGAATAACTAGTCAGAAGTATTAAACTAGTTTCGTTAAGTTCTCGATTCTCAGTTGGAATGATTTATTAACGAATTGAATAATATGAATATAAAATAAGCTGAAAAATCTATTGAAGGTTTATTCAAAAGGTTTATTACTCGGGAGCTTTCAAGTACCAACGTAACCTTCTTTGTAAATATAAATATACGTTTCCATTAAAAAAAAAATACTTATAAGATATTATTAGCTACGAAGTTACAGATGTACCTATTTAAATAAATATTTGCCGATAATGTTGTAATCTGAAGTGATTTGTAAAAGTGTCAAAGGTTACGTATCAAATTAAACGAGGAGGCGGGTAATCGAAAATAGTATTCTTGGAATTTGTAATCCATTGATCATTTAATCTCTTTTACTTTCAGACATATTAAAATGTTATATTTGTAAATCTCGTAATTTGATGTGATTTAAATATATTGTTTTAACTCAATTATAACAACTTAAAAAACACACAACTATTTCTTTTGTCATAAGTTTTACTATTACAATGATATTGTGGTACTAATACTCTATCAAACAATATTTATTTTGGCAATAAGAAAGGGCCGCAAATTAATGATTTATAGGCAGCCAAGTTCTTGCGCCTACATTTTTTGAATTTGTCACTTTTTACTACCTACTTATAAGCTAGTTGACCAGAGTTACAAAGCATCTTTTTTTTGTCAGCCTCTGTAGCCTAGTTGGTAGTGACCCTGCCTACGAAGCTGGAGGTTCCGGGTTCGAATCCCGGCGAGGGCATTCTTTGTGTATTTATTTATCACAAATGTTTGTTCCTTGGTCATGGATGTGTATGTATCTAAGTATCTATACGTATCTATCTATTATATATATCGTCGCCTGGTACCCACAACACAAGCCTTAATTGAGCTTACCGTGGGACTAGGTTGATTTGTGTAAGATGTCCCAAGATATTTATTTATTTTATTATTTATTTTATCTTTTAAATATGAGGGATGTACATTATGTACAATTAAGTATGTTTTTGTGGGAGAACAGCGGTATTAACGCCCGGAAATTGTAACTTACTGTTGGCCTCAGTGCAGTCGCTGCAAACCTGGTAGACTTGCAAGCATAGGTTGAGCCGCAGGCAAGTGATATAGACAAGTTGTCGGGGTTGCGGAGACCAGTCCAGGGGTAGCAAGGACGTTAGCATCTGGAAATCGTATTTACTGTCGGCGCCCGTGTAGTCGCTGCAGACCACTTGGCTGACCTGCATGCACAGCTTGAACCACAGGCGAGGGTTGTGTTCAAGCTTTCAGGGCGAGAGAATCCAGTATGGCCTTTTTCACTGCAGCGCTGCTTAATAACAAGGGTATTAACATCTGGAAATTGTAACTTACTGTCGGCCTCCGTGTAGTCGCTGCAGACTTCCTGGTTGATCAGCAGGCACAACCTGAGCCGCAGGCGAGGATTCTGGTCAAGCTCGCGAGACTGCTGGACAGATGAGTCCAGTATGGCCTCCGGTGCTGCAGCACTGATAAAAACAAATGAACCAGCACCTGGATATTGCAAACTTACTGTCGGCCTCAGCATAGTCGCTGACGTCCGAGACGGGAGAGTCCAGTATGGCCTCTTGTGCTACGCTGAAAAAGAAAGGAACCAGCACCTGGATATTGTAAACTTACTGTCGGCCTCGTCATAGTCGCTGCCGTCCTGGTTGACCTGCAAGCATAGCGTGAGCCGCAGGAGAGGGTTCTGATCGAGCTCGCAGGCGGGAGAGTCCAGTATAGCCTCTTGTGCTACAGCACTGCTGAAAAAGAAAGGAACCAGCACCTCAATATTGTAAACTTACTGTCGGCCTCCGTGTAGTCGCTGCAGACTTCCTGGTTGACCTGCAGGCACAGCTTGAGCCGCAGGCGAGGATTCTGGTCGAGCTCGCGAGGCCGCGGGGCCGGTGAGTCCAGTATGGCCTCTTGTGCTGTCGCCACACTGCCGGATAATCGGAGTGGTACTGTGTCTAACACCTGGGAAAGAAATATATTTGAGAAACAGGTCTGACGAGGATGGAACGATTCACTTTGAAGGAAAAAAATTTTGAATGAAAAATCGTAAGCGAAAATATGTATATTTTGTTGTTATTATATTACGTGAGCTAAAAAATAGCGCAGTTTATTAGAAGAATGTTCCAACACGTTGAGTCAATAGGCGTTTGCCTTATGACCTTAGGTAAATTTAAAGGCTGAAAAACAGCGCTGAAGTGTTACCCCTATGATAACAGTTTTACAATTTTGCTGACGCTGGGACCATTTGCCCCTTTATTAGTCGGAACTCAATTTATTTTTAGAATAATCCTTAGAATAGTTCATCCAATACTTACTTATGTATTTTTTTTGGTGGCAATAAAAAAAACTTTCTTTTCTTTTTTCTTTTTTTTTTCAATGTCTCGGTTTAATTCAAGAGTGGCACAAACGTACCCATGGCACAGTTACAAGGAAAAGTTTATCAACCCTGTTACAGATTTTGCTCCAAATCAGGGAATCAAATGTCAGAGAATGTAGGTCGGCAGATTTTTAGTAAAATTTTTCCTTTTAGTGTGGGTATTCATTAAAAAGTTATGTGAGCTTCGAATGTGGAGACCAATGCGGCCAATTAAAACTTGAGACCAATCATAAAAGTTAAAAATGTGGCTCTTTTTTTATTAGATTACACATAATTTTGAAGAAGTGGCTAAATTTTGTTTGTGCCAATAACGGTTCATATCGGATATGAAGGACCAAAAACATGGAGTGTAACTCACTCATGGCATATTATGTCAGTGCCGGAATTCTGTTGACCTTCGTCGTCATAGTTCGAGTGCTACGTTTGGTTCTCAGGGTAACATGGGTAACTCACCTGCCCATTGTATCCGCCAACAAGCGGCAGATACGTCGAATCTTGTCGATCTTCGTTGTCCATTTGTCACCCTCTGGAGTACCCTAGAGTAACATCCATGGGAACATCACCTGTCAATGATGATTTAGGCTGCACAGTCATTGCGGCATCGAGCGGCGAGATACATATAGTCTTGTCCACCTTCGCTGCCACTCTAATTTTAGTGCTGCCCTTGGTACTAGGCTTACTCACCTGCCAATGACCATTGGGTCACTCCAGGGTGGTATCCTGGGAATCTAATCCACTATTGTTACTCTCTACCGCTACACCACGCTAACGGCTTTAAACCAGGGTTACACCACATACCTGCCAATGATGATTAGGCTGCATAGCTTCTGCGACACCAACGAGCGGCAGACAAGTGGCACCCACACTGAACGCCACGGTGCGCGAGCTCGGCTCATATGTGACCTGCTCCGGCGCAGGAATCTTGTCGACTTTCGTCGTCACTGTCAGTTCGTTCGAGTAGTTGCTCTGCCCTTTCGTGTTGACGGCTTTCACCTGAAACAAGGGAGGGATGTATTTCGGTTTTATGCTTTATTTTGGGATTTTACATTAGGAAGATCGCATGAGGCAAGCCTGAACTTGGACAAGTTATTTCTACATAGGTACATGCGGACAAAGCATTGCATAAAAAAAACTTCACTATATCATTTTCAAACGTTACGGAAATTGTCCCCGTTTTCTAGTATTTTTTACAACAATAACAATCGCTATCGATTTAGGCCAAACCACACTTTTTAATTTATCTGAATCTAAATGCGATTGTTCATTTTAGGACTGCCTCATGCGAACAAGTGTGTTAAGTACACGGAAACATGAGTGCAGAAGGTTTAATTTGTCGACTTTTTGCAGTATTGATATATACGTACTCCATCAGACCGTCTAACATGACAATTCGCATGCGATTAAATAGAAGTCCCGCGTGATATCAAAATGTGATAGACGGTCAGAGAATACCGCTAACGTGCATAATCAGGTGCTAAAATATGGAAAGATGACGTATATCTAACATGTTACAATTACCACAAAGATAAAGTTGGGACGTTAATGGTTTAATTCACGAATTATTTAGTCACCACGCGCAACATGTTTCAAAAAGCAATTTCCGAGAGAGGTATCCATTAACAAGCACTAAGGACGTTGTGCGCCAAAAGCACACTCGGAACATATCACGCATAGTGTCTCAAATTATGTGAATATACCGTTTTATTTCAGAATACTTGGGAAATGAAGAAAGCATAGCTTGAGAAGTGTACGGCTGCAAAAAGTCCACATGCGCGACAACCCTCATGTGCGTATATTCAAGCGTGTCAAAAACTTAGCAAACAAACAAAAAGCATCATCAGAACTGAAGCGACACGACAACCTTGTCGGATATCTTTCGCCTTATTCGCACAGTAATAAAAAGAGCGACATATTAAAACTCGAGACCTGCCGGCTATACTAAAATATGCTATCGTTGTTACTTCGAGTAAATCTCTTTCTCTAGTAGATCCCACCAAGAGAGTCTAAGTATATATCCACGACAGACATTTATGTACTTAAGTGAATTCTGATTTCTGCCTGTTCCATAAATTTTCTAACCTAAAAATATCTTTCAGGTTACAATAGGCATTAAATTGACAGATATCAGGGTGGATTTTCCCAGCTATCGCTCTTCAGTACTGTGCTAAATGTTCTATGATGCGAACGGAATTTAGTAAAAATAATAGAAACTCGAAAATATATCATTGATATTACCTGTCTGTTTGATATATTTTATTTTTATTGACATATTTTTGTGAGTTGAATTATTTTCCCTAAATTACGTCCATTTGTTAAAATGAAATCGCGTGAGTCGCGTGGTCGCATCAGTTCAAACAATGTGTAATGGCAGAAACGAAAATCGAATGAACAGCACGCTCAAATGATTTACCTTGAAAGCATATGTCAGATGCTGTCGGTAGCGATACGGATGGAAAAGAAAATAAAAACAGTTAATTTACAGTAAACATTATTAATGGTACTGCCGAATACAGCTCACCGTGGCAACCAAATTAATGTACTAAAATTGTAATAACAACCTTATTCATAAAGTATGTCTTATTGGCTTGTTTTGTTTGTAATAAACATCAAATAACAGGTAAAATCAGAGGTTTTTGAACCTATCCAAATAGGTTCTTTGGAAGTCAATTTGGTCGCTAAAGCGATTCTGAAGTATTTTATTATGAATAAGGCCGTTGGAAAATAATCTGTATTCTTCCCCAGAAATGTATACAGGGGGGAACAAAATGATGGATAAATATTTCCGAGGAATGCGGAACTAGGACTTCGGAAGTTCAAGAAAATGCGTTTTTTAAACAATCTCCTTTGAAAGAATGTTAGGTAAAGAGAGTTCCTTTAAAATCACACCCCTTTCTAACAAATTGCGTACAGTATTTCCTAATACAGAAAAGGCTTGATTTTTTTTGAAATTCAGATATTCGTTTATTTTCACTTTGTTTATTTTTTTACAATATGTTTTTAAGCGTTTACGGAGGTTTTGAACTTTTCTACGCATAAAGATACCGGTCGGAAGAGTATACTAGTATACTAGTTAAATAAATGTATCCGGGATCACGAAAATATCCGACCCAAATAAAAAAAAGAATCACTGTATTTTCCCGAAACTACCTACACGACATATGAAGGACGTAAATAATAATTGATCGAATATTCCCGTTTCTTTAAGAACTCGGTTGGAACTCGTGCAGAATTGACACAGCGTTTCGAATCCCTCGTCCCGTCCCTCCCGGAATATCGAAGTTGAGCGCTCCGATACCAATCGCTCATGTCAGCCCTTTACGAATTCAGAAGTTTACCACACAAGGGACACATTTTACCTATTTACATGTCATTGGTAAATATTTATTTCGTAAATATTTCGTTGGAAAGTCCTAAACGTGTATTGAGTTAAGACTAAGTATTTTTATCAGGAATATTGGATATTCGATCTAACAACGAGAGAGCAATTGGATTATTTCATACATCGTTACGAAGAGACCAATCTTAAAAGTCTATATTTTATTTTACCAATACCTTTACGTAAGAACGCGAGAGTACGTACTGTATATTCGCCATCAGATATATCGGACCTGCCACGGGGCTCAAAAATATCTGAGCATACACAAACTCATAGCAACTTTTGCACTTGCATCGAAATGTACTATTTTTAACAGACTTTAAAACAAACCGAGATGGTCCCGTTGGCACCAAGTCGGGCTCTGATGATGGGATTTTGGAGGAATCGGTTGAAGCTGGTTTAAAAGAAAAAAAGAAATTCCTGTTCCGTCAGCGATGAGACGGGTCACGTTTCACGTTTCTTAGGAAAAATTTGTAACGAACATCTCTTAATATGTTAAGGTGCATTTAGACCAAAGGAGCATTCGCTCATTCTATCCCCCGCTCTATGAAATCAACGAATTTCGACGAATCACGTTTTCTGTAACGAAACTAAAGAACGAATTTCGTATAGTGGGGGGGTTGAATGACCGAATGCTCGTTTGGTCTAAATGCACCTTTTGAAGGGTGTTCATATTGGCCACACAAAATAATGTTTTTATAGACTTAAAGTACCCACCCACTTATATAATTAAACCCAAAATAATAATTTTAAATAGTGACTAAGGGGACGTAAATGACAACTAGGGACGTTAAAAAGTTGTTTGACTCATATATCTGTAAGAGAGACTAATATGAAGGAGTTTATGGCGGTATATTCTGTAAACTAATACGTAGGGAAACTATTGAACAGTCTCGTTGACTGACTATTCATATCAATGCACGACCCCGATACAAAATAGACCCTTAATAATTTGGTTTCGATACTCTCGGCTGGACATAACGATGTTAACCATGAGTCTTATTCCAGTTTTGAAAACCTCAAGTTGATTTGATATTGAGTCCGAAGTTGTGACGGCGAAGTTGGCAAAATGTTGTAAGCAATTGATTGTATGCTTCGAAGATCAAATCATGGTAATTTAAGGCAGTGTCAACACATCGGCCATCAAAAATTTCCGTGTCTACCGTGTCTACCGATCTCATAATAAATACAAAAATCGATAGGTATTACTAATATTATTAGATACTAATATTCAGGATATTCGTTTTGATTTACGTGAAGGGAATTTTATCAAACTAATTTCTCTAAGAAACTATCTTAACTCTTACAGTTGAGTCATTTAAAAAACAAGTGTAATGATCCTAATGTTGCCTATGTTGACATGAGCCGTCAGTCACCTGAGATTAAGTTTTATGTTACGTATTCTTATTTCTTATAGTGTACGTTCTCTTATTTCCCATTTCCTTTTAATTATGAATGAAAACGATTTTTTTTTCGAATTTAACAAATGTCGATATACCAGGAACTTCTATTAATGTCTCAAGTAACCTGTCCAATTTAACGCAAATCAAAACGAACACCCTGTATACCAATAACAAGGAGGTTTGCCACATATAGGACAATCTGTGGTTACGATACGAACTTGACACAACTAACAGTGCACGTCGTTCCAGCTTAAAGCCAAAGCACACTTCGTAATTTTGTATGAAAGAATTTTTAATTCACCTGTTTCGCACCATGAGTATTTGTGTGTGTTTAAAGAAATAATTCTATAACATTCTAACTGGAAGAGATCCCTTACAGGGATAAGTTCGCCCTTGTACCTTTTTGAATTGTTGTATATTTTTTTACCTGTTTTATTTGTGTATAAAGAATTTACATACATACATACATACATTCAGCCCTCTGATGTAATGAGACAATGGGTATAATTCAGAGAAATACAAGCATAATTATAGTAAGAGAGTGAGTGATTTTAGGAGTTACGGATTTTAGGGTCTTGATAAACATAATATCATAGTATTCGTATCAATAACAAATCAATTAGATTTTGTCAAAGTTGTAATATCCATACAGAATACGCTTGTTGCCGGGGCACTAAGGAATTTCAGTCGCCCCGGGGTTGGCATACTTCCGCTTTATTTAATCTTATAACTCTTTGTGCATTTCCCTCTGTATACTGTAATAATATTGCTCTTTTGATCCGGAAATGAAATATTTTCACTTGATAGGATTATCCAGGCATTCCTACCATAGTTTCATAAAATAAACTACAATAAACTGGTGTACCTAAGTAAATTACATGATTTTGTATGAAATACATCGAGGTAAGTATTAATTGTTTATACAAATTACATGGTATTTTAACAAAAGTACCTATAACAATATATGTATAACTAATATTAAAATTAAGGCGATTTATCCAATAACAAATTAATTTTCATAAGAACTGAAAGTGTTTTGAAGAAGTTGAACTTTATACCTAGAATATACTGTACCAGTTAGTTTCGTAACTACAGACCAAAATGTAGAGCAAAGCTCCCAACTATTGTCCTAAAGTAACTCTAATATATTTACTCGTTTAGGTGTAACTATTCTTCGCAAAACGAAGAACTTGGGGAAATTACTGACGTAAATTCAATTTACGATAGTAATTTTCCCTAAAAACTAAAAAGAACAATGGTTTCATAACATAAGTTCTTCATTTAGGTTTTTAGTCAGATCTTTCAGGTCTGTCCAATTTTCACACTAATAAGCGATACGAAATAAGTTTTCATGGGCCGATCTCTCGTACAGTTTTAAATTCCTTCCTTCCCTCTACTACCGAACGAGGTCGGACTATAGTTTATAAGTTTCAGTCACACGTGCAGATTAAAAAAACGTAAATAAAATGTGGCATACCTTGAATGAGTAAGTGTTGTGCTGGTCCAAGCGCGTCACATTGCAAGGGTTGGATCGTCCGCAGTCGTACTCCATCCAGTCTTGAGCGGCCGACCGCTCGGGCAAGCAGTCTGTGGCCCCCGGAGGCCCCTGACCTCCCACCCGCCTGTACCGCACAAAGTACTTCGTACTCGACAGGCCCCCGTCGAAGCCGGCCTCCCATTGAAGAGTCACGTATGAAGGACCGATCTTTTTACTGGTCAAAGCTTTCGGTGTTTCCGGCGCGCCTTTAGGTTGCAATCTTATTTGCGGACGCACGCTGCCGAGTGAGTTTTTGACGTTGCAGTAATAATCGCCGTAGTCCTGTGGCTTTACGTTTCTGATCTTCAATACGCTGAAATAGGAGTCGTTGTTGTCGGTGCTGGTATTGATCTCGTAGTGGCCATCTGATGACATTTGCAGCGGCGCCGAGTTTGATCCGTAGAACCATTGGAATTCTGGTTTCGGATACGCTTGCACTCTGCATGAGATCTCTGCGACTTCTTTCACGTCGTAAGCTACCTTTTTCTGTTGTTTGATCGGTATAGGTTCATCTGTTAGTAAAAATAAAAGAAACATCTTTTAACAATGTTTTCATGAAACAAATGAAAATAACGAAGCAGCACTAATGGATCTGCTGTTCGAACCGCAAATAAAATATCTAAACTTCTAACTACCACCGCTCTAGATCAAATCGTCTTAAAACAAAGAAACAAAACGAAATCAAAGTTGTTAGTTCGCTGCGGACCTAGTTGAGAATTACTAATAGAACTACTTTATAACTGGCAGTAAATTTCAACAGTAACACTTTAACAGCGATGTGTCTTAAATGCAATTATAAAGTTAAGATACATTAACACAATGAAAAGTTCAGCGCATATACTAAAAGTTTGCAGCATAACAAGATAATTTAAACTTACGTTCTATCCTCAGATGCATAGTGGACTCGACTTTCTTCACTTCATTTTCAAATGTACACGAATATATCCCCCTGTCCTCGGGCAAGAGGTCGTTAGTGCTCGGTCTGGCCTTTCCGTGGAATCTCAGCGTACTCTGCACGTTGTAAACAGAGTTTCTGCTCTCTGTAATGTCAGTTTTAACTTCATACAAGTTCCCGTCGAGTTTAATCTCGGAGTTGTCTTTGTACCACTTGACGTTGGGTCGGGGCTTGCCGAGCGCGCTGCAAGTCACGGCGAAGTCTTGTTCGCCGGAGGGCTTGGTCATGTGGGGTTGAAGTTTGGCCTGGAAGCGAGGGGGTTGGTGGACTTCGAGGGTGACGGAAGCTAGGTCGCCGTGTCCGAGCTCGTTGGTGGCCTGGCAGTGGTAGACGCCCTCGCTACCGAGGTGCGCGCTCGGGATGGTGTATTTGTTGCCTGTTGCGAGGACCTGCGGCTTGGCGTCGGCAGAGTCGATGTCGCGGAACCAGCGGTACTGCGGCGCGGGCCAGCCGGGCGGGCGCGCGGTGCAGGTGAGCGTGACGCCGGCGCCCTCCTGGGCTACGGGCCGGTCGGGGCTGACGCGCGCGGGGCCCGGCTTGTGCCGCACGAGGACAGCTACTGACGCGCTGCTGGCCCGCTCCACGCGCTTGCCGTTGGTGGCAGAGATGACATTGATGGCGCGGCAGACGTAAGTACCGGCCATGTCGGCGTTCACACGCGTCAGGAGCAGATCGTTGCCGTCTTGTTTGAAGTCGGGTTTGCCCTCCATGGTCCATTCGATGGAGATCGGTTCGGGGTTGGCGGAGACCTCGCAGTGGATTTTGACGGTGCCACCCTCCTCGGCCTCGAAGGTCTTGGACTCGACGGTGACGGTAGGCGGGTAGAGCACGTCGACGAAGATCTCGCGCTCGCCGGGGCGGCCGAGGCCGTTGTCGGCGGAGCACGAGTACTTGCCAGCGTCCTGCACGGTCACGCCCTGGATGGTGTGCGTGAAGGAGTTGGAGATATATTTCCCGTTCCTGGTCCAAGTGACGGAGTTGACTTTGGGTTTGGCGTCCACCTTGCACTCCATGGTGGCACTGCCGTCAAGCTCTACCCTCAGCGGGTTTTCGGGACCGACTTCCACGCGCGGGAAATCTGTGAAAAAATAGCATTTGGTTAATAAAGTCTGATTTATTTCAATATACTGTACAAAGTGTAAAAATAATATTAAATTTAAATAATTTTCCAGAGAAGACTCGATGAGAAAACTGAGTTTCCCTTTTTATTGATGTGAAGCAATAGAGCTCTATGCAATAGCCGCTCTTGAAAGTCAACGTGGAAACTAGTTAAATAATTTTGCGACGTATGTTTCGAAAATATGCAAACAAATAATGATGTAAGTGATCGTATCGCAATCTAATTTAATAACTGCAAATTGAGAAAAAATACAAACACGGAATATAATCTCAAATACAGAAAGCATATATTTGCATCAAATATAGTTGCTACGTTGTTTTTCTTTCGTAACCTAGTTTAATGATCGATTGTCTAAAGGTTCAGAAGTGGCATCTAAAACCAAAACCTTCTAGAATTGCAGCTTGAAAATATTAACCTCCAAATAATATTCGGTCTAACCTCGCTTCAGTAGAGTTGCACTCAGCGAAGAAAATTGCAAATCACTGTGCGCACTAGGTACCCAAATTCTATAACGAATACATTTATTTACATGGAAATCGGCTCACGTGCCGGGTACTACGTACAATACACTTGCTACTTATTTGGATTATTACTTCCGATAAGTAAATACTATCACGTTTAATACGTAGTTTGCCAATATGGTAATTCCATAGACAATGAAACTTATAGAAAAGGCAAATAGACGGGAGTCCACAACTGCCCCTCGAATAGCCTAAAGCCGATATACCTGTTTAGTTGTATACATATCGGAAATCGCCTATGATGTGGGTTAAAGACTTGATCAAAGCAAAAAACCTCTTTCCTGTGGTCAATAGTTAACAGCTTGTGTGTGTGTGTAATTAATGGTTTAACCATGTAGAATCATCAAAGTGGAGTCGCTGTTTATATGGATAATAAGATCGAACGAAAATGAAGCATTAATTATTAATTTTGTAACATGCGAAAGAAAGTCTTGTCGTAGTCACGAGAACTGATTTCTGCGTATGAATGATAAAATTTACATACATATGTTAAACACAATCTCGATTCAAAGAGGGTATATAATTTACTAATTAAAAAATCTCGAGAAGCCGTTTTAACATCCTGAAACCGCCGTTAAAAGGAAAATGCATAACAAAAAACGAAAAAAATTGGTTGTCTGTTTTTACCGAGACTCGGGCTTTCAATTACTAGTTGTTAGTAGATAAAAAAAAAAGTGAAAACCGATCACGTCTTCGATGGCACCCTGTATACACCAATCACTTATTCAGTGGAATTTAGTTCTCTTTGCGAAATACAGCTCGTTTGTAATGTATTTCAAGTAGTTTTATAAAAAAGCTAGATCCGCGTTGGACCTGCCCCCGCCCCAGTAAATTCCTCGAGAAAATTTGCTTAACATTAGAATATTATTATACCTCCACAGAAAAGCCGCAAGCAAAACGACTGCGTAACGAAGCACGGTACTTAACATTACCGCACACTTTTTATTTGTTTAACCGTTGTCAACTTGTTATGAATATTAAGCATCTTATTTCATGAAGAAAACAAACGTAAATAATGTAACAAGTCTGACGATGATAAAACCATGACGACTATCATATAATTAGGCTTGTTCATTTTAAATTATGTATTATAATAACCCGTAATTAGCCGTGTGGTGATGGCAGTAAGACTACATTTGTCACCACCCGAACTCCTCCTGCGGGTGTCGTAAGAGTCGACTAAGGGATTGAAGTGTCACTGACCATTCTACAAGATTGATGATGGGCAGCAGCGTCATCATAATGGACACATTACTGCGATCGCCAATCCGCTTTCCCAGCGTGGCGATTATGGGCATTTACCTTCTAATGCGTCTATAATACGCATAGTTAATAGGAGAGGCCTACGTCCAGCAGTGGACTATTAATAGGCTGATGATGATGATGATGATTATAATAAGGTGTCGGTGTCGTATTTGGCTTTTTATAATGATATATAATAGATAAGTCTTAGTTATGTACATAGTTGACTTATAATTTCTTAGAAACAAAATATTTTTTTGTTTTATTTCATTGCATGTTTGAGAAAAGCATTATACATACCTCGGCCATGAAGTGACGGGTTGACGGCCGAATACTATAAATATAATATATTTACCAGTCACTTCCCGGCCTTGGTAGTAATGTTTCGTTGTCACTCACTCGTCACCGGTGTGACCAGTGCCTTAGCGGCGAGTTCAATACAGCATTAGCCTAATTCTACGCGTTAGACAATCGGTCTCAACTGTTTTGACGGAATCTATAAGCTTCTTTCACGCCTCTTATGTGGTTTTCATTCGATTTGTTAAACAGTTTGGAATCTATGTACTTGTATGTGTAATACTCATGTAAATACGATTTTTCTTTCTCGTTGCAATAATTAAATGGTGCTTGATGCAGCGGCGGGAAAATAAATATAAGCCCCATTAATTATGAACGGAAGGTAGTTTTTACCAATGAAATATGCAAATTGACTTGAAATATTGAAAATGTAGGCGAATTTTTTACTCGCATTTGAATAAAATGCTAATAAAATGAAAAATAATGGTTTTGTGTTCACCAAATTTACAAAAGCTAAATATACCTTTGATTTTAAAGGATAGTGTTTTTTAAAAAACGTATTGCTTTATTTATTTTCTATCTATACTAAAAAAAATATGCTATAGCTGTACTTAAACATAATGACAAAATATGGTTTAAATTTTTGTAAATGCAAAAGTAATATGTGCTTTTTGCCAGGCATACAAATACATTAACATTATACATCATCATCAGCCTATGATAGTCGTACAGCGTATATACGCATCAGGGGCATTTACATAATCGCCAGAATGGGAAAGCGGATTGGCGATCGCAATAATGTGTCCACTACAAATACATAATATAAAATATGCGTTTGCTTCTTTGCTACTAAAGATAGATAAGAGTAGATATGTATTCTATCGCGCTCGCATTGACATATTGAAGCTAGCGCGATGGCTTGCTTATCAAGTAAAACTTAACATTATCGATGCTTGCAAAGTCATGGTACGGCTACAGGAACCTACTATGAATTTACCACATGACAGGAAATCATTTTTGAATTTCGTATTTTACTGTTATCTTATCATACATACATATATAATTATATAAACCTAGTGCTATATGCGCCTTATAGATAGGTACATGACTGAGAGTAGGGTACAGTGTATCTGTTGTATGGTAGTGGTACCTATTGTGTGTTTTCAACGTCACCGGTATTTTTTTTATCTCTAATACTGTCATCGTCGTAAACTTAATTGTGAGGCTATACGATCCATTTTAAGTCTTCATTTTAATAACACCACAAATGCATTTTCTCGTTCTCGATAAGTCGTCTATAATTAGCCAATTTAAAAGTAGAATCTATGTTGATAAAACTTACGTATACGTTAATACGAGCCGTGGTTCTTATAATACATTGCTGGCCACACCACGATGATCAGTTAGTAATAACATTACGAAATAGAACGCAACAGACGTCCGGGAGTAATTTCGATTATCTTGTTTATATGATTCGTCTTGCATTGCTAGTGATGGGCCGCTGGGATTTCCACGAACGTTTCCGGGAATATTTCCCGGGCAAATATAGAATGCTTATTTAAGTGCTTGTTATTATAGTAGGATATTCAGAAATATGAATACTCTCGGGATATTAGAGAAACTCATTTTACTGATACTCTCAAACATTATCGTATCGCTTTAAAAAATCTATCATTCAGTATCTCAATTCAGTATTAAACATCTGGTTTTTTTCTAAGTGCCTGAATGGAGATCCTGATGACTTTCCAGTCTTCGAATTCCCGATGGAAAGGGTTCTTTGCCGTTCTTGGCTGGCGGCCTTGGTCCTCGGAGCTTACCGGAGTTGGAATCTTTGGGTAGGTTTAGCTGAAGGATGTTGGCATGTGGGACAAGTATATCGTCATTGTGTTAAAACTGCGTACGCGTAAATTCCCTGGATGCAAAGGCGGTAATTGTTACTTTTTTTGTATTTACAACATTCGCTTCAATTATTTTAGTGGTTAGGTTGGAAAATAAACTAATTTTTCAGTTTGTAACAAAATTAATTTGCGCACACCTAACCTGTATTTATTTTCTCGAATATATGCAGCAACGTTAGGGTAATTTTCAATTGCCCACTCTAAAGTTGTCTAGAAAAGACATAACACTTTAGCAATAATACGCCTATTCTATAATCTTTCTTTGATTGTCTAGGTATCAGTAAATACTGTATCTGAAGAGCTTTTCTAATTAAAGTATAGATTTAAGAGTTAATTTTATTGAAACGGGTATTAAATTGAAAATGACCAGAGCATCACTAGCGCCAGCCATGTGGCCATGCGCCGGATGTTTCCGTGTGCTACATACTCGTACACGCTCCTTACAATAATAAATCTCCAGGCAAATATTTCCATGCGGATCAAGCTTTTGAAGAAATTTACGGTCGAGATTAATGGATTGGCTCTTTTATAAAACACAAACGGGAAGCGGCATTGGCCGATCATTTATTACACAAGTTATTTATTTAAGGATAGTTGGGCATTTCATCAGGAACGGGCGGGCATCAATCATGTTGCGGCCCGCGCCGGCAGAAATTTGTTTTATTAACAAGGGGTTATTCGCGGATGTGCAGGGATATCGGAAGCTTATTGTGTTTCATGCAGAAATGCGATGAGATTTGGTATATTCGAATACTTATTGCTTCCATTGTAAGTATCTACTGAATGAAACTAAACAGTGCTTAATTTTGTACAAAATACTGTACTCATGCATACTTTGTCATCAAACTCACTCCAACTAGGCATGTATGTGTATGAATGTGAAATTAATTATAAATATCAATACAATATACTCTCAATTGTCTTTAAGTAGTTGAATTATACAGTTTGACAGTTGCCAATAAGGGGTGCACAATAGGGGCGATATGATGAAAAAAACTACGACTTCAGTACAAGGTATATAGGGCATATTATTTACCTATCTGTAATTTTATTTGTAGATTTTCTACAAGACAGAAACCATCAGACGGTATTAAATTTATATTTTTTTATAATAGACTAAAAAAATATTTTCACAGTGAGCTCGTTCTTTCGTCGACATTACATTGGCATTAAATATTATATTCCGAATACAGGTAAACGCGGAATATTGTAATCTCGAGATATCCTTCATCTGTCGTCGGGGCAACATAAATTACTTTTCGGGCTATGTTTACCTGCCCTTTCTCTTCGCGACTCCATTTTCATTATTGCTCACTTTTCAACTCCGCTTTGTTTGTATGTAAATTGGGTACGTTTATCTGTGATTGTTTTTGTTTTTTGTGATCAACCTATTATTTCAACCTGACCGCGTATGCGATTACGCGATTTCAAAGGTTCAGGTTTATTTGCCATACAAAAAAGAATGGTATGTGGCTACATGCTCATGTAGTAATAGTGTATGATATAATTAGTAGTTTAATGGAGTAATCGCGAAAAAAAAACCGTTTTTCGTATTTTTTTTTGTTTTGACTTACCTACGCCCACAAATCTTGACAAATAGATCGTCGGCTGACAAGCAAAACTCTCTATAACATCACTGCTCTTAGCAACCTCGTATGTCAGTATTAAATGAGAACTGAGATAAGATCTTTATTTCAAGTAGGTATTTGTTACTTAATGAGTTTTGCTTGTGAACTGACGAAATATTCAGTAAAAAGTAATGTTAAAATCACCAAATTGACTACGAATGAGTACCTTACGAGTATAATGGACTGTATGGGTTAATCCTGCTCAAGTCTTCCGAATCACCCTGTATATGATGATAATATGACCGTCGAGTGTGGAAGGTAGCTTAATCGAGTCATTTCGTACCTGACCCAATGGCGTCATAAACGAGACTGTGCCTCTACGATGAGTTTGAATTTTATTTTATAATTTTTATATTGTGTATTAACGATTTCAAAGTGCTTGTTGCTAGGTCTACTTGAATAATGAATTATTTGACTTTGCCTCGAACGTAAAGGATATCAGTGTAAGTTTTTTTCAATTCTTAAAGTCTATGACGTCGTTATACAATTTTAATTATTTACAGATAGAGTGCAGCAAAACAAAAACATGTCGAGAGTACAGAAATAAAAATGGTCTGCTACTGCCTACCTTCGAAAATCGTAAATTTCGAGGATTTGTCTCTGTGACTCTAACGTAGGCGTCAGTAGAGTGACAGAACCAAATCCTGTAGGGCCGGTGAATGGACCCTTTGACTTGGACCTTGTGTAAGACTCTACTATAGCCAGGGATCGGACAAATGTTGTTTGTAATAATATGGACAATACTCCAAAATTTATTAAATGAATAATCAAATTAATAATTTCTTGAAATTTTATTTTGAAGCTTTAAGGCGACTATTTAAAAAGGTTTTCATATTTACCGGGGCAAAACATGTACTTTTCTGAAAATGATTACCTAAATTATTAATTATTCAATCAACTTAGGAGTCATGTCCATATTATTGCGAACAATGACGCACATTTGTCCGATCTCTGACTATAGCAAGTATAGCACACAAGCGCACATGGTAGGGGTAGGTACTATAAGTAAATATGCATGGGATCTCGGTAATATATTTAGCGAGTTGACTCCTTATGTGAAATAGGGTTTACATAATTGAGTACGGCATGAGCGAGTTCTAGGCTGAATTATTTAGCGTCGGTTAACCGAAGTTGGGGAAGCCTTTCTGCAAATTTTCAATCAACTTTTTATCCGCAAATTTGATCTTTCGGATATCGATTACTTGATCGCTTAGTTAACTGAGACCCTTTCAATTGATAAGTAAAGATCATTTTCGCGTACAGTCATACTAGTAAAAAATAATGTGTATGTTTCTGAACGTTCAAGAGATTGACTTAGTGCTACGGTAAGCTCCATTAAACCTAGTTGTGGGTAAAGGGAATCTAAATATATAATAGATACATACTAAGAGTCCAGATACGTAAATATATACCTATTTCTTCCGTAGTCATGGTAGGTATACCTATTAAATATTTCAGTAGGTATCTGTATGTATCCTTTTATCTACTTCATAGCTTAGTAGTACCCATAACTCGAACGTTATGTGTGCTTTCAGGACTAGGTCGATTACTCTAAGTCAAAGTCAAAGTATTGTTTATTCAATTAGGCCCAGCAACGAGCGCTTTTGAATCGTTAAACTAGCAAATGAGAGAAAAAAATTGCTACTTCCGGGTCTAACCCTACACCACTGTTCCTGAGAAGAATCCGGCAAGAAATTCAGCGGGATTTTTTTTTTCAAATAATAGTTTTATAACATCTAGTTGTAAGATGCATTAATTAAAAACGAAACAAAAACTTGATTTAAGATAAATACAGATATAGTACATTAACTAGAGATGAAGTCTCTAATAAGTCAGAATAATTATAAAAATAGCTCAGGAATTATTAATATTTATTAATAATGAATCATGATATTATATTATATTTAATTACGGCACAATATACAGAGTTTAATAAATTAAGAACCTAACTAAGATAAAGTAGGTACTTAGCCTCCCTTTCTTCAAATAAGAGCCGTTATTTAAATACCTTCGGGTATATTTTAAGTATCAAGTATCTAACAAGAATTAGCTTGGAAGTAATTAATATAATTAACGCCAACTTCCAGTGTGGCTTCAATATTGGCTGAAATGAATAGAGTTAATGATGTTTCAGTAATGAAACTACGTTCTAAGGTAAGTATATTTAGGCTGCGTTTCCACCAGATATGTGCGAGGATGTGTTTCCATACAAAAGACACCTCGATCGAGTCATTAATAGCTGTCATTTATGTGGGAACACATCCTGGCACATCTCTGGTGGAAACGCAGCCTTACTGTTAGGTACTTGTACAGTCAACAAATTGGAACCCAAAGCCACTCGAAAACTGTCAAAGTGACGCTTTAAATCAAATTGAAAGAAATCTCTTACTATCTGTCATTATGACAAAGTCCTAGAGTGGCCTAGGAACAAGTAGTGTAGGTACCACTTGTAGACGGAAATAAGTAAATATAAATCCGACAAGTTCTGATTTGGCCATCCAAATTTTTTTGACGCAGACTTTCCCCCTTATTCATATTTAAACGTAACAAGCCGCTAATAATTGTATGTCCCTTTTGCTCTTATGGACACATGGTTAAGTTAAGACCGAAAGGGACAAACAATTATTAGCGGCTTGTTAAGTTATCAAACGTTTATGAATAATGGGGTTAATCCATATAATTGCAATCACGCTGTAGGTACTTCATTCAAACACTAGACACTGATCCCACTGTGAGCGAGTAAGCGATAATCTATTGGTTATAGAAACGAACAAAATATACGCACTCTCACGTAAACAAAAGAGACACGGCGATGTTTATAATCTCGCTCAGCGGAACTGTAAGGGTGCGGCTCCACTGAGGCGGAGAGGAGCGGAGATGTGCAAAATTGACCAATCACATTCTTCAAATTCAAAATTCGAAACACTGTGATGCGGTCTCATTGGCCAATTTGGCACATCTCCGCTCCTCTCCGCCTCAGTGGAGCCGCACCCTAAATATGGCCATGTATTTTTTATTTACACGGGAGCGGGCGCGCTTATCTTCTGTTTGTTTCTATTCTATAGCTTATCGCTTACTCGCTCGCGGTGGGACTAGTGCCTTATTCTGGTATACGCAATGCAACAATATTGACAGACACTAATGGAAATTAGCACCGGGCTTTAGTTAAATCTTGTCTATCTGGGTCGCGCAGCTTGGATTATCCTTAACGCCTGGTGACTCGCATTTCCGTCGAAATAGATCCTTGAATGGGCTGAAACCATATGCGTATATAGGCCAAGATATGGGTGAATTGCGACCGATCTATCAATATTAACACCGGGGTGACGCATAGCTCAGTGAATTGGGTTTAATGCGTATTCAGTCCTAGTTAAAGACGTTACTGATAGACGTGAGGATAATTTGATAAAAGCTAGAACAGACGTTTGGGAGGGCGACGGAGGAACTTTATGATTATGGCAGTTGCCATAATCCTGGGATAAATCAGTTGCGCAGAGAAAAAGACAAAAATGACGTTATTAGCTTTATGGCGGCGGCTAAATTCACTAGAAAAGCAGTGTTGTACTACTGCTGCCAATTCAGTTGAACATTTAAGTTCTATAAGCAGCGTAATATATTTTCAGATTAATTTGATTTGAATTATTAAAATAATTATAACTGTTGGTAAGAAAAAACTTCGGGAAACAATCATAAATAAGTCACTTTTTGTGGCTAAGAGTGAGACTTTCCTATTCGAGGAATATCAAGTACTGACAAGATACATCTAATAATAATGAGAATGTAACTAATACCTATACCTTCCCAGAAATAAAAAGCTTAATAAATAAAAAGCGTATTCGCATCATGTAAATTTGGAGTACTCTGTAGCCGCTGTGACATCACGTGGAACATTATATAACCGCGTCAAGTCTTCATACATTTTTCAATCTATTTTAGCGACGATAAACCATTTCCAATATTTTTCATTCATGACATTTACATTATTATTTTTTAGGAAGAAAGTCTATTCTTCCAATAATCTAATTACCATACACTGATTCCGGTATATTTAATTAAGTAGAAAAGAATTCATTCGTTTGGTGTACGTACCTAACAGTCTAGTTCAGCTCATAAACGAATTTTTCTTTGAACCGTCCGGATTTCAAAATACTATTAGAATTACGGATACCTATTAAAAGAAGCATTTTGGTTGTGGATACTATGCTATCTATAGTGTCAAGTGGATGTGTATGTATATTTAAATAACTAATTAATTAAATCGTGGATTTTTTTTTTATACCACGTCGGTGGCAAACAAGCATACGGCCCGCCTGATGGAAAGCAGTCACCGTAGCCTATGGGCGCCTGCAACCTCAGGGTGTCACATACGCGTTGCCGACCCAATAAAAATAACGTTGGCACAACAAAGTGGCTCCACTCCACCTGATCGTAAGTGAAAAGTAGAACCCAAATCGCGGCGGCAACGAACAGGAGACAATCACCTGTTAGTTGCCACCGCCTTGCTGGCCCGCTAGATGCTGGTAAATACACCGGCTGACCCCGAAACACTACAATAGCATTAATTAAAGATGCTGCATGTGGCTCGGTGCCGGAGAGAATGGAAAGCATTGAAGGAGGCCTACGCCGAAATGGTTGAAAAAGGCTAAAAAAGAAGAAGAACATTAATTGATCTTTATATTGAAGATTGTTTACCACGTTGTGACAGGGCGGAATGTTTCAGGTCACAGAGGTTGTCGCGTTGCGACTAATCTCATTAGTGGCTGCCTGTTGCATTTAGCAGTCTTCCTGGAACCAGGAATTCATTCGAAAACGAGAGATTATTACCAGTTTCGTATTTTTTATATATGGGTTAAAATTATTTTCGTTGTCTTGTTTCATAGCACTCTGTCACGCTTTTAGTGGCTGTTTTGACTCAAACAAAACATCATCTCATACAAAAATCACTACTGTGTCACGTTTTTTAGGGACAAAAAATAAGACAACGAAAAAAATTTTGACCCAAATACACATCACCGTGTTTTAACCTTTTAAATGCCAAGTTGTGAATCAATTTGCCATGCCACTATCACGGGGACCAAAAAAAATGTTGAAGGTCAATAAGAAAGAAAATCTTATCATTTAATACCAATAAACAGAAAAATCGCTTCTATTAACAACCATATTATCTGGAAACAAATTGATCGACCAAATAAACCCAATGAACACACGTATGACAATCATTATTCACAGCAAACACACAATCGATACCTCCTTACTAGTACGAGTCCAAGCTTAAAATAGGAGTGAAAAAAAAATGAAAAAGCATTTACTGGTTACAATATTGTAATAATAATATTTTAGCCTATACAGGGTGTTTTTTTTTTCGACCGTTCAAATTCTACGTAGTGAATGTGTAGGTCATACTCACCAACTTTTACTATGGGGACAAAGTCGAAATCGCGAAAAAAAAATCAGCTGTTTCATACAAATTGGCGGCATTACGCCGGCCGAAATGTATGAAACAGGTGATTTTTTTTTCGCGATTTCGACTTTGTCCCCATAGTAAAAGTTGGTCAGTATGACCTACACATTCACTACGTAGAATTTGAACGGTCGAAAAAAAAACACCCTGTATATACGTAATGTCCCACTACTGGGCACAGGCTTCCTCTCATATATGAGATGTATATGGGTACACGTTATTGTTGGAATCTCCAAGTAAGTAAAAGATTTACTTGTGGCAGGAGTCCCCTTTTTAAACGGTTTTTATTAACTTCACCGCGTATCAACTGTCGTCGATGCTTCAAATCTTGTGATCGATTTTTCGACCACTTCTACTGCACCCAAATCAATAAAATTTGGAACTCTTATCAAGTCCCCATGACAATGCAATATTATAATATTTGTATCCTTGTATCCTCAAAGCCTGATGCTGCAGACGTACTGCTTACCTTAACCGAGAGTGTTAGACACGTGAAAATGAAAGTATAGCATGTTTGGCATAATCAAATACTAACAGCCTGATCTTGACTTCCAACTCCTCACTCCTGATGCTGCAGTATTGCCTACAATAACCGCAAGGTTTATCTTTTATCGATATCTTGATTTTAAAGAAGTTCTTTACATATTAAGTAGAAACATGCGAATTTAATACTAACATCCAACTCCTCAAATGTGTTACTGCCTGCCACAACCGCTAGGTTTAGCGATATGTAGATTTTGCAGTACTGCTTTAGGTATTTGGTAGAAACATACGGATTTAATTATCATCATCATCATCATCATATCAGCTGAAAGACGTTCACTGGTGAATATAGGCCCCCAAAGATTGCCACAAAGACCGGCCCTGTGCCACCCGCATCCAGCGACCTTCACCAGGTCATGAGTCCACCTTGTGGGGAGCCTACTCACGCTGCGCCTTCCGGTACGTGATTTCCACTCGAGAACCTTACCGCCCCAATGGCCATCGGTTCCACGCAATCCACGCGCGACGAGCCCCGCCCACTTCAGTTTAGCGATTCGAAGAGCTATATGGGTTACTTTGTTTCTGCTGCGGATGGTCTCATTTGTAATCCGATCTCGCAGAGAGACTCTTAGCATAGGCCTCTCCATTGCCCTTTGGTTGACTTTGAGCCTTCTTATGAGGCCCATTGTAAGCGACTACGGTTTAGTACCGTATGTTATTGCTGTGGCCCTCCGGCTGATAGACTCATAGAGTGACAGCGTGAGTGACTCGTGTAGGGCAAGCCGTCGCGCCTGCGTCCCTCTGGCTGATAGACTCATAGGGTGACAGCGTGAGTGATTCGCGTAGGGGGAGCTGTCGGGCCTGCGGCGCTCCTGCTGATAGAGTGACAGCGTGAGTGGTTTGCGTAGGGCTGGCCGTCGGGCCTGCGGCCCTCCAGCTGATAGAATGACAACGTGAGTGATTCGCGCAGGGCGAGCCGTCGGACCTGCGGCCCTCTATCTAATAGAGTGACAGCGTGAGTGGTCCGCGTAGGGCGATCCGTTGGGCCTACGGCCCTCCAGCTGATAGAGTGACAGCGTAAATTAATCGTGTAGGGCGAGCCGTCGGGCCTGCGGCCCTCCATCTGATAGAGTGACAGCGTGAGTGGATTGTATAGGGAGAGCCGTCGGGCCTGCGGCCCTCCAGCTGATAAAGTGACAGCGTGAGTGGTTCGCGTAGGGCGAGCCGTCGGGCCTGCGGCCCTCCAGCTGATAGAGTGACAGCGTGAGTGGTTCGCGTAGGGAGAGCCGTCGGGCCTACGGCCCTCCAGCTGATATAGTGACAGCGTGAGTGGTTCGCGTAGGGCGGGCCGTCGGGCCTGCGGCCCTCCAGCTGATAGAGTGACAGTGTGAGTTATTCGCGTAGGACGAGCCGTCGGGCCTGCGGCCCTCCAGCTGATAGGGTGACAGCGTGAGTGGTTCGCGTAGGGCGAGCCGTCGGGCCTGCGGCCCTCCAGCTGATAGAGTGACAGCGTGAGTGGTTCACGTAGGGCAAGGCGTCGGGCCTGCGGCCCTCCAGCTGATAGAGTGACAGCGTGAGTAGATCGTGTAGGGCCAGCTGTCGGGCCTGCGGCCCTCCGGTTGATAGGCTGACAGCGCAGGTGGTTTGCTTAGGACGTGCACTCGGACCTGCGGTCCTCCAGTTGATATACAGAGAGTGTGAGTCTCTCGGATTCACGTAGTGCGTGCCATAGTGCCGACGGGCCTATGGCCCTCCGGTTGATAGATTTCATGGATTGACCCTTTAGGCCCTCGGTTCGCGTCGGACTTTCCGTCAGACTTGCGGTCCTCCGGTTGGTCGACTCAGAGAATGAGTTTATATTTTATAGTCTCGAAATTCGACTTGTATAAAAATTTAAACTTGAAATTCTCAATAAACCAAATTGATTGATATATTCCTTATTGTCAGATCTCTGTTATCTAAGGTACTTATTGTATGAATAACACGTCCATTTGAGATACTTCGGGCATTCAACCTTACATTAACCACGCCGAGCCTTTGGTTTTTATTTGTCAGTCGAGATATTAAATACAAAAAAATGGTGTCGGATTTCTAAAAATATCTATTCAGCAGGGATTCGCCTCCCGTTACACATAACATAATGTCCAAATACGTTTACATATGTGTCGTGATTCGCGATGAAAGCGCGAGAGTATTAAACGCTACTTAGCATGCATAATCGTATTACATATTACAAACAACATCGGTATAGTATCGGAAATTAACTTAACAATTGCACTAAAAGATTGAAAATAAAATAAGTAAAAAAAGTTTTAAGTTAAACGGTTTTTATTGTACCAAAAACTAGAAAATAAAAATTTGTTATAACTAACCGTAGATGCAACTTTCTGTAGATTACTCACGTGAAACTATTATCACTGTAGTTTTCCCAAGTCGGATGCTGAAAGCCACGTTTAGCCTCTATGTCAGTGGATTAAGCGTTACCTAATCGGAAACTTTTACCAAACTAAAATAAAAACGTGGGGCGTTATTATGAAGAAAGAAAGATACAAGTTCAAAATATGTAATTGTAGCTTTAATTTTGCAATTACTCATCCATCTGTTCCATTACTTCCACAGAGGTAAATAGCTTTTATCAAGGCTTTTAACAAAACTTATTACACTCTTGCTGTCTTGATTTATATGTGTGTTCTTAAATAACTATAGTGACTTAATCACAATTGCGTACGCCCCACGTTTTTATTTCAGTTTGGTAAAAGTTTCCGATTAGGTAACGCTTAATCCACTGACATAGAGGCTAAACGTGGCTTTCAGCATCCGACTTGGGAAAACTACAGTGATAATAGTTTCACGTGAGTAATCTACAGAAAGTTGCATCTACGGTTAGTTATAACAAATTTTTATTTTCTAGTTTTTGGTACAATAAAAACCGTTTAACTTAAAACTTTTTTTACTTATTTTATTTTAAGATTTACTTGTAGAAGGAGAGCCTTTGGCCAGCAGTGGATTGATTATAGGCTGATGATGTGTGTGTGTCACAATCAATACATTCCCAATACAATGATGAGCGCATTCGAGACTAAAATCCGTTATCGGTCGGGGCTCAGGGTTTATCAACACGTTGGTATTAATTAACGTATCCAACACAGTATTCGTAGCGACGCAGGCATCCGTGCAGTCATTGTTAGGGTTATACTACGAAAACTAGTCACTGGCAACAACCAAGTCGTACAATATAGGTATTTACATACGCGCAAAGTGCCTAGTATTTGTGTGGACGCAACCCTATTATCTTAATTGATTAGGATAAGGCTTATGATGGTAGCACGATAAATAGATAAAACGGGACCATCATAAGCCACCAGGTGGCTTATGATGGTCCCGTTTTATCTATTTATCGTGCTACGCGTCACTTTAGCACTTGCATACTTGTTAGAACGTGACGGCAACGACGACAAACGATTAGACGCGGTACCATCATAAGCCTACTGGTCGTTTATATACCTACATTGGTAGGTCAGTAGCATCTAAAAACAAAGTGAACAAACTAATACCATTGTGTTCTGAAAGTGCGTGATTATGAAATAATGCAAGTTTGCAGGTTTGCTTACCATTTTTTTACTTTCAACTGAAAAATGGTAAACAACAAGACTTATTGATCTTATCGTGGAACTAGGTCGATTTACACATATTCATTTATCTATAAAGCATTTGTAGTTTAAAAATAAAATGTAATTTTATAATTCTGACGGGTTCTGACATTATCTAATTACGACATGTAATTAAAAAAATACCCGTAGTAACCCTGCAATTAATAAAATCGTCGATAAGTCGGTCCGTGTCAGACTTCTGGAAAGTTCAGCAAAGTAAACAGCCAACTGGTCGGAATAATTACAACTTATAATAGGCTTGCCTTTATTTGTCAAATACAAATAACTTAGCAGAGTTCCCAACTCTTGTGTACCTATGCCCTATTTAATACCTAAAGCTTACAATTTCCAAGCGAAAGTTACATACAGCCAAACCATACATAGGGTAAAACGCCCAGAGTTCAGCCGACAACCGAGAATAAATGTTACACACTCTTCTATCTTATACATACATACACGGCTATTCGCTGATACCTGGCTGGCCAGTGGTTCTTTAACACTATTTATATACCTGGTGAAGGTAGCAGGAGTCCGCTGAATGCGGGTGGCACAGGACCGGTCATTGTGGCAATCTTTGGGGAAGGCCTATGTTCAACAGTGGACGGCTTTCGGCTGATATGATGATGATATATCTACTAAGGGCTTGTGCATAAATCACGCGAGGTCCCGAATCACGAAAGATCACGTTACAAGGAGACCTCACGTGTATTTTTCTATGATGACCAAACTAAGAAATATTGTGAATTTTGCGGCGAGCGAACGTTAAAAGTTGAGCGAGAAAAATACACGTGAGGCTGCAAGGGGGGGGGGAGGGGGTTTAACCAAGAAACTCACCAAACATCACCATGGTTTGGTCAAAAAGTAGCCGAAAAAACCTGGCATGATTTATGCATAAGCCCTAAGCAACACACATATACTCACTTATGGACGTATTCCATAGGGTGGGGTGGGTAGATTACAGACTACAAACATACTATTTTCGCTTCGTCCACACTCATAGGTATGACTCTAACAAATGCAAATGAAGTAATTATCGCACTAAACCTAGCAAAGTAGAAATACGCGATACAAATAAATTTATACGAACTTAAAACTACTTAAATAACTCGAATTGTGAACAATAAACTAAATACATTGTACGCAACATTAAGCGCGGAGACATTAGTAAAATATATGCATGCGAACTACGAACAAACACGTAACGTAACTCGAAATCGGCCGAAGTTCGTTAAACAACTTTTAATCGGACTAACGAAGTTGGAACGGTTTTCCTCTAATTGATAAAAGTTCGAGTAACCTTCGCACATACTAAACGATTTCTTTTGGTACAATTGAACTTTTAGGTAACATTGAAGTCCCTGCTTAAAAGCTTAGTGTTGCTAAGTGGGACAAGCACTGGGGTTTTCCGTTTCGAAAGCGCTGTGCGATTACAAAATAAGGCCAGTTGCACATTCACGGTTTCCGTACGAATTTTAGTTATCAGAACACCTAAGAACATGTATGGATTATCGCAAACTTCAGCGGTATGCGCGATCGTTGCGTGCAATTTCGCGGTATTGTATAAAGTGCATTCATCCTTACTTGTCTTATCATGTAAACAAACAAAACATCAACAACGGTCAAAGACAATCACTAGTGATTAAAAATGTTGATATAATGAAATGTCAGCGATAATTTCACTACTTATGTAAATAGAAGATTATCGATTTTGCGTCGTCTGTCAGGAAGAAAATTAATTAGTACAATATTATATCAAAAACTATGGTTATTTAAATATTTAAATTTTGGTAAATGACTGTAATTTATTTTAATTGAAGTTTTCCCAAGTTGTACTTTAAGTATTAATATCGATATATTGCCATGCCAACATTACGGTCTATAGACAATCTCGACATCGCAATGTCAGATGTCTTGAAGGTTATCCGACCGTAACAGCGTTTATTGACGAAAATCTTTACAGAAATGATATTTTTCAGTGTTATTTTGAGTAATTTTAATACTTTGCGGGTTTTTTTTTAAGTATGCCGCAACATTTGAAGTGATGATTATTGTTTAATTGCAGAGAAAAGTGTGATAATGTTTTCAAAAAGTGTTTGTTTACATGATAAGACAAGTAAGGATGAATGCACTTTACGTACGTAGTGTACCAACGAGTACGTGTACGTACGCGCAGGTCTACCATCCGAATTACGCTGGACTTGTTACTAAGTAGTTTGAAATGCTTTCGTTCGTCAATAGGAAATCGATTAAGGTATTAATGAAAATTAATAGCGCTAAATGCGCAGTTAATTCGCATTGATACTAATGCAAATCAATTGAGCTGGATGCGCAATTAATTTGCATTGATGAATTATTCCACCGATATCTTTCTAATTCTTAAGAATATACTAATTTTAGGGAGAAGACACATATTAAATATCAGCATTATCACCAAATGAACGCTCATTTGTGAGAAACATATTTTATCTACACAAATATCGTTAAGTGCTCTAAACGCGTTCAGAAGCAATAGACAATGACCAGCATTACCCACCATTAGAACTTGCCACATACATAAAGTTAACATTATATACGATTTTTCCGGAGGTTATGAGTTTTAAATTTGGAACAGCTGTCAGATTCGAGTGGGATGTCTATTTTGGTATCTATAGATATTCAGCCAGCCATCGACAAAAAAAGTTAATTCAGTATGTTTTTTAGTTACAATCGGACGATATTTTCATATCGAATGACACAAGATTAGGGACATCACTCGATTGTCTATGATTTAAAAAAAAAATTACAGAGATTCAAATCGCTGCCATTCCGAGCAGCTGTCTTTTGTTTGTTGGCTTACTACTACAAGTGAACAATTGTGAAAAAATTTGAATACTTTGTGATAATACTGATAATTACTTGATAATGAGTGGCAGTGACTCGGATAACGATATGAGCACTCCGCCGGACAGATTCAATGCAGCTATGACCGCAACTAACAACCTGTTGCCGCAAAAGTAGAGAGCCAAGTATGAGAAAGCTTTGTTTCTGAACGCATCTTAGAGCACTTATGATATGTGTGTAGATAAAGTAGTGTATGCAACTATACGTAATCAGGCATTACAACACTCGTGTGATGCTATTATGAAACTCACCTTCGGTTCGTTTCATAAACCCACACTCGAGTTGTAATGCCCCTCATTACGTACGGTTGCATAAACTACTAATTAATAAGTGTGCGCACGAACGATGTAGGTACGTTGGGTACGTTTATGTACGACCTAAAAATAATGAATTTGGAAGAGACAGAACGTTAGTTAGAGTATTCGGTTTATTTTATTTATTTACTTAGTATGTATATTAACCAAATAACAAACTATGATTGATATGCGCGGTCGCTGAATGTCTATCAAAATTGACGCTCCGAGAGAAATATTACCCCGTTGTAAATAAGGGCGATTTGTTATTGCAAATTTATTCAGCCTTATTGACAATCTATAAATTACGAGTAAGCTCCGTACAACATCAATCAATATCATCCCACTGCCGGGACAAGTCGCGTGGTCTAGTTCGTAAAATAGTATCATGAGTTTTAGTAAACGGACTTCTCATGCCGCGACTTTAAGTGACTTTATGAATGCATGAGTTTGCAATTCTACAGCCACATGGAATCGAGAACTTATGCCCCAGCAGCCGTTCAATGAAAAAAGGTGCCATCTCTCACAGGAAATGAATTAACCGTGCCATGAAAAACAGCTCATTTCTATCTAAACAAAAGGATGTTAACCCACGCGTTTTCATCAGCTTTTCATTGCGTAAAAGCATTCATTTACAGCACTTGTAACTTGGAATAATATTAAATGTTGAATAGGCAACGGCACGTAATGCTGCTCAGAAACCGCGGCGTCGTTAAAACTACGCTTGCCTCGAAATATGTGTTTGACTTTGCACCTTATACGGTTTTAATAAGGCGAGGCATGTGTTTGAGAGTACTGCATGAGCTTTGCGGAATCAGGGTTGCCAAGCCAATCATTATTGTACCAAGCGAAAATTAATCGCAAACTTGTTTACTAACACTGCGAAGTAATTTAGCAGTACTTGATTTAACTTTACAATTGATTAGATTATTCTTTGTACAATATGACCTGTAAATGTGTTCGGCTTTTATTGCAAAAATATTAATGTTTTCGTGTTTACGCAGGGATAGCATTGCCTTTTAAATGTTAGGGTGATGATTTTCAGAATTGTACGGCTTGTACGTTGTACACCTATAATAAAATAGAACACCTCCCTTGTTTCTCAAAAATAATTTGTCTTGTCAGATATTCAAAAAGTCTTCGTTGTGTCAGACCAAGTCTTCCGTAGCTTAGCCACTACTAACCCTGCTTTACGAAGCTAAAGGTTTGGAAACTGGAGTTTAGAATCCCGGCGAGGGCATTTATTTGAGAGTTTATCACAAATATTTGTTACTTGGGCATGGATGTTTTCTATATATTAAAGTACATAAATAAGTGTACCAATTCTATACATTATATCTAATTAACGTCGCTTACTAAGCAACCACAAGTGCTAATTGTGAGCTTACCGTGGGACAATATAACGGTATAAGATATATAATTGGTATAAGATTGTCCAATCCAATTATATTGATTTATTTATTTACTACTATGCCGTGTGGTGACGGCAGTAAGAATACATTTTTCACCACCCCAACTCTTCCCGTGGGTGTCGTGAGAGCCGTCTAAGGGATTGAAGTGTCACAGACCATTCCTGATAGAAGATTGATGAGGCAGCAGCGTCATCATAGTGGACACATTACTACGATCGCCAATCCGCTTGCTCAGCGTGGCGATCATGGGCATTTACCTCCTAATGCGTTTATACGCATAGTTAATAGGAGAGGACTATGTGTAGCACAGTGGACTGAGAGAGGCTATTAAATTAGTATACCTGACAACCCTAAGTAGATATGACTTTTTAGGGAAACGCGGCATGCTCATAAGCTGTAGCGATGTTTGCCGCGGTGAATGTGGCTCCGACTTTACAAACATTTTGTACTTGTCTGAGCACAGTCTAATATAACGGCGGGTAAGTAGCGCGCCGGGTGGGGTCTTGAATTTAGGTTTAAATGCGTTCTAGTTCTCTAACTGGATTGTCTGGGTGCGTAGCCGGACAAATAAAGGCAAGGTTTTCGGTTTATTTAAGATGTTATTCGCTAACACTCACTCATGAACGAAATGCAACTTTACTGTTTGTGTCGCATATTCACGATATGTATCAAAGACGGCAAATGTTATGGAAAGTCAGCCATATTTGATAACATTTTTTTAGATTCTACTAAAATTGGTGCACAATAGAATAATGTTTGTACTACATAGTGAATCCTTTGGGAAACTAAATGGTAGTTTCTCTCACCTCTGCCAATACCTAATGGTAGTTTAGTGATTGGAATTTGGTTCCGTCCAAACTCAATTAGTATTGAGCTCAGCAAATACTTAAACTAGATTCAGCTCCAAACTAAGTGTTGTTCCAGAAAATCGCCGCGCAGCTACGTCACCTATTGTTAGAGTAATACCCGCTTTTGGTTCGTTGTGAGCGTGTAGTAGATTAGTTAGAATTTAGAAGCGTAATATGTATGTATGGTAGATGCTATCTGTCATGCGCTTTCATCAGGAAGAACATGCATTTATTTAAATCTCCTATAGTGTATGAGGCAAACTAGAAGACGAAATCACTGTGCGAACAAAATAGTGGGGTCAAAATTGCCGTATTCGAACTATTAGATGGGAATACCTGCGTTTTCTTTTTAGGCTTGATTATTTAATCTAAAACCATTTTGTACCTAATTTATACCTATCTACTAATCATGCCATAACTCAGGAACAAATAAATATTCATTCATCACGCAATAAATGTCATTCCCGGAATCGACCCAGTCTCGTATGCTTCACTGCAGTGCAGACTAAGCTATGCCTCATGCCTGTCAAACGATTGCTATACGCAAGGACTATGATGAGCAGTGCCATTCAAAGCCGTAATGGACCGCTAGCACTGAATGCAATCCCAGAGCGCAGCCGGCAGCCATGGAGGAAATGTAAAACTGTGCAAATAACCTCAATCAGAATACCCCCCGCCCTAACCCCGATGTAGAAGGACACGCGAGCCTGCTTGTGTTCTCGATGCTAGTAGAACGTTCTAGAACCAGTGTTATTGTGACCCGGAACATCGTAGATGTTGATTTTGTGATCGACAAGGCAGCGCAACTTTCTTGCGAGAATTAAGTACGCTGTTCGCTGCATCAGATGAAAAACTGAAATAAGTGTGATAACTAGAGCAGCATGGCAGCAAGATCGACTATCATTGTAAAGGATGCATTATTTAAATAATAGTCTAATTCTATCTGACGACTGGAGGTGACGTTCTAGATAGCATATGTGGGACATAGATAATTACATATGTTACATCAGGTATGAGTGAATATGATAGCAATATGCCCAGATGCCAGATCGTTTTGAGGCAAGTACAATATCATTGGCGAACGAGAAATGCTGCCCTCCTTTCGATCTTACTCTATGATGTTCCTTTATATGCTGGTCCTAAGGGAAACCAAATATTGGTTAGGCTAGTCTGACCGTTACCCGCGCAATCAGAATAATACGGCAAACTTGCTTCGTAAAATGAAAACAAGACTCGCGAAAGGGCTTATAAGCGTGCTTTGTTTCCACTTCCGGGCTTCAACCATATAATTAACTTAGCTCGCCAATCTGCGTAATTAATACTTTTGCGAAGGTAGTCGATCGTGAAATTATTATTAGTTAAATATAAATTCTGCAGCTAAGATGTTAAACCGTATTCAGATAAAAATTAATTATGGTAACTTTTGAATAATTCGAGTGGTTTCAAAAGTATTATAATAAAGACTAACAACAACTTTCCTTTTGACATTCTCATACATCTGATAGGCAACCGTACGAACCAACTTGATACATAGTTGAACTTATAGACGATCACAGCTACTATTATGATATCCTAAGTACAAGACTATTATTCCCATTCGAGACGAATTCACTTCTACTTAAAACTTCAAGAGCATCGTAAAGATGTAGTAAATCGTTTTTTTCCCATCGTATTTTTACGAAAATTTTCTTTGTCTCAATTAGCTTTAGTACAATTGACGTTGACGTTTATCAAAACAACATGAATTCTGTGAAAAACCGTATTGAAGGGATTATGCATTGCATCGTATACATAGAATAAATTGCACAGTTTTTTTTTATTACAACTCTTCTTTAGGTGTAGCTACGAGGGTTTTCCGTTCTGAGAAGAGCTCTTTTATGAGTAACAGCTTTTTAAAGCTGCATTACGTAGAAAAGTTCCTCAAATCGTTGAGCACTGCTGCGCAACGGACACTCTTATATTCTTCTTTTACGAATCACAACTCCTAGTTTACCCAAGACTCACAGAGGTTTTTTTTTAGTTGTTAGGTATTACAAGTGACTGAGTTAGGTGTTCCAAATTTACGTTTTCCGATGTTCCCGATAGGGCCTCTAAGCCAGGCCAGCTACTTAGCTACATTATGTCAGGGTAATCAAGCGTGCTTCCACAGCAAATCAGACAAGCGTGCTAGTGCGACTGACGTGAGTGGAGTAGAAGCGTTAAAATCAGGTGAGTTAGCTTGTCTGTCTGTTATGATTAGGATTGTTGTTTGATTTTGCAACCCCTGTCCGACTCCAAAGGTGTATTAAGGCTACTTTTACGCGCCGGAGAGTAAGAGCGATTATGTGAATACAATCGAGCATGACGCAAAAAACGTCGTAGCAAAATATACGATAATTTGACTTTAATATTTTCTACAGTAATGAAAATAAGACATTATGTTTTTTCTATAAAGTAAGCAAATAAGGCACATAATTAGAAAGTAAGGTAAATACTCAATGATATTATCTATCCCGGAAAAGTCTATTAGAAATTTAATTAGCAGAATTATAACTTTTCATCACAGCTCGCCATTGCTTGCATGCATCGCGGGAGTAATATTTTTTTGTCCGTAAGTCTGATGAAAAACATTGTATGCATCACGGTCGGTAAGCGGAATACTAACGTGAGTCATTAAAAATCTCTCCGCCTGCGGTGTCGGGCTTCTAACACTCTCGTTAGTAATACTGTACTTACCTCCCTAGATGCACAATATACTATTTCATCACACTTGCTGCCTAAGCGCGCCATTGTTTGTGCGCGCAGCGGGAGTAATAGAAAAGTGAAACCCCCTAGGGAGTAATGGAAATGTCAGTACGTCATTTAATACTGTTATTTTTTTACTTTTTTTTGTCGGCAAGTGTGATGAAACTGATGAAAAACATTGTATGCATCACGGTCGGTAAGCGCACATCTGATGCACAATGTACTATTTAAAATGGTTCAAAATCGGAACATTACTCAGAAATACCTCTTTACACAGTGACTGAGAGTTGACAAAGATAGAGTATTCCCTGAAGCCAAAACACAATCCCGTAAACAGAGACGACAAAAGAAACTTTTTATCACGGAAATTATGCCCCAAGGAAGTGAATTGGAGATGAAGTTTTTATGGGAGTTTTAGTAATAATATAAAATAACTAGTTTCAATAGATACACGAAATATACTGAATGATAGAGCGCATAATAGATATCTTTATGAAGATGCTCGTGTGATCTCAGGGGTAAGTTGTGTTAATACTAATAGAAATAAAAACCGTTAGTAGTAGAAATTTGAAATTTGTTATGGATATACATATTACATAATTAGTCATGCCGACAAGAATAAAATATCATTACAAATTTTTATGCACCCCAACGAGTAGAGTGGGGATGATTTTTTTATTTTGTTGAAATCCTATGAAATCCTATGGTATCTAGAGGTTATGGCTTTAGAATAAAAGATATTGTGCCCCCCCCCCCTCTCACTCTTGATCCGTGGGTCCAGAAAATATTAGGCTTACTGAATACCAATTGAAAAAAATACCATGTAGAACCGTTTTTGAATAAATACGTGATCAGATTGATTATCACAATTTGTCCCACTTTTAAATAAAATCAATCCAAGAAAAAATAGTAAGATGTATGGCTTATAAAACAAATAAGATTTTAAAAAAATCCAAGAAAAATTTGATGACCTAGTGATGCGATCTTCACAAGAGGAATCCGCTGGATGAGGGGGGCACAGGACCGGTCATTGTGGCAATCTTTGGGGGAGGCCTATGTTCAGCAGTGGACGTCTTTCGGCTGATATGATGATGATGATGTCATTACAAAAATGTCGTGTCACGTAAATCTTCGTCCAATCATGATACACCATTCATTCTATACGGACAGACAGTTGACAAATACCTTGATTAATACACAATACTAAGCCAATTAGACCTAGTCTCTCCAATTTGGGTGATTGTACTGAAGTTAGTAACAGACTGTGTCGTTGTACGCCCACAGATTTCACCCTGTAGCGTTATACAGGGTGAAACCCGAAACGTGTCTGATAAGATGATCTGGTAAAGAATAGAAAGCGAAATATAATACTCGTAAGATTGATATCAAGATTTCTCCGATATTAAAATAAAACAATTGTATTAATACAATCTGCCATTCTAGTCAGTAGACAGGAAAATATACGATTTTCTCGTAGCGTTATAATGTGAGAATAAATACGTAATAACCTGTAGGTAATAGGTACCTATTTATTTATATTGAGTTTTGTACAAATGTACATAGCCTACTATTTTGATAATAGTGGAATCGATAGCTATGCAATAGATTCCGATAACTAAGATTACATTAACATTAACTATTACAGTAAAGGAAACGAACTTGTCTTACCTTGGCTGTCCGGTGATCCGATATCGACCAGTACTTATACCGAAGATGTCATGAGATGCGATCAGGTTAGATAATTGAACAAAATAACTTATTAAAGTTTGTTAGTCGATCAATCGTTAGCGACATCTAATGCGATGCCAGCTCCATCTAGGGGAGGATTTGATAACTATTAGGTAGATCTGCTACTTCCCGCCGGATGGGCTTAGCAGTGTTAATGTGGTCGCGATGTATTTGTTGGTTACAATATACAATTATAAAACAACCTTATACAAATCGACCTAGGACCGACCAAGGTCAGTGGTATAATTGGTTGATACTAAATACCCCGTTATGTTTGAGACAAGTTTGTTTAACGATATAAACGGCTTTAAAATAAATAATTAAAATGTAATATGAAATAAACCTGAATAGTTATCCGTAACTACTTCTTTGAGAGCCCCTTAATTACGGTCCGCGAAGAAATGGCGTATTTTCCTGAGCAATATACAAAACGCTAGGCCCTCGGGCGCTTCGTAAAAACTAAATGAAATAGCGGCCCAGAAATCGCTGAACCGGTTGACATTCTTAATGCCTGGAGCGATTTTTTGAACACGAAATGAGATTTAATTATTTACGAAAAGGGTTTCTGATTGTAAAGTTTTTGGTGTTGCGTAATTATTCGCTATGTCGCAAGTTTTTTAATTAAGGTACATTGAGGTCTGAGCTAAGTTAAGCTAGTTCACACTAAGCAAATATTATTGTTGTTGTTACTAAACAACGATATCCAATATATCCATACCTACGGTTCGACGCCGGTGACACAGCGTGATCAAAAAATTCTGAGTTCTATGCCAGTAACACACATACGTGATCAAAATAACCGTACTCCGGTGCTAAATTATAATTCAAGCTCTTACTCCTATGCCAGTGGCAAAGAAATATGAACATTTTGCACACTAGTGTCGTGTCGCCGGCATAAGATATCTACAATAATTTCGGTCACACCTGCGTGTCAATAGCATATGAGTTCTAATAAGAAAATTTTGATTGGTATAGTATTAGGACTTAGTGAATCAGTACCCGGGGCGAACATGTTAAGATGGACTAATACACATTTACTTAATGTTAGACACAGCCATAATATGAATTAGGATGAAATATCCACAAAATAAATGCCCTTAACGAGATTCGAGCCCGATTCGAGCGAGCTATGAGGCCGATCAAAGTTTCTAAGAATCTATGTTCATTTCTTCTTCATTGGTATTCAAAGCTTGGAAATTTAACTCCACTTACTCTAATTGTTAACTCAAAGCCAGAGTTTTCCAAACTTTGCGCCTAGAGCAATTCGAGTACACTCAAAATATCGACCACGTCTACAGTCAACAATGTGGTAGTAATAGTCTGAAAACAACACAAATATTTTACGGAAAGCCACTGAGTGGCGCACCGGACTGCAGGAAAGCTACCACGACCATCGAATTTCGCAATTTAGATCATCTGTCTCCGTCACTCCGACGTAAGCGACCTCGGTAAGAAAGGGACAAATGCTCGAAATTTAGGATTTATGAAGTTCGCTGTACGGTAGGCTCCCAGCAAACATTGGCCGAGTTAGAAACTTCACTCGTTACCCAGGGGAAAAATAAAGTAAAAACGTTTTGCAACAACGTTTTAAAACGGCCAGACGGGATTAAACCTTAGGTTTATGCAAATCGAGATAGATGTCAATTAACGATGCCCTAGACAGCAAATCAATACTCTTAGATATCTACAAGTAATTATTCTACTAGCCATAATAGGGCCACTCTCGAATGCCGTCTGTGGTATAATCGGGAGGACCCTTTTGTTTTTGTGGCAATTAGACGCTGTCGTAGATATACTGGGGCCAAGTAGCCAGATAACACGTTCATCGCGTTTATAATACAGAAAGAAATACGGCTTTAAGAGATATAAAGTATCCCGGCTCCCTGACACGTATCACTTATTGAAAATTTACATTGGTAAAGATGAAGGATATCAGACTAATAGGATTTCTCCAATATTGAAGCTCCTGTGTTAGTGAAGTATGGAAGTGCGATCGCTTATCTCTTACGTCCACGTTCACGACATGTGCTTATGAGTACATAGTTATAAGCAAAATTAATTTTGAAATTGGGTTTTAAGGCGGGTCTAATAGGTTAGGACACATAAGAACTGCCGTCGCAATTCACGAGTAAAATTGCACCTCTGTGGTGCCTTTCATTATGCGGCTAATGTGCTCATAGTTGACGCTAAACTACACGGCGCGGCGGTATCAAGCTGGTGGGACGGAACACGGCGTCATCGCCGCGGTTGCTCAGTTCCAGCGTGGACATCGTCGGCTCAACGCTAGCACAAGTAAGATAACACCTGCGTGGATAATGCTAGTGTTAGTACTTACAGTTGACGCTAAGCTGCACGGTGGCGTCTAGCTGCTGGCCCTCCGGCATGGCGCGGTTCCACACGACGCAGCGGAACACGGCGTCGTCGTCGTCGCGGGTTCTCAGTTCCAGCGTGGAAATCGTCGGCTAGCACAAGTAAGATAGCACCTGTGTGGATAATGCTGGTGTTAGTACTTACAGTTGACGCTAAGCTGCACGGTGGCGTCTAGCTGCTCTGCCGTGCTAACTAAAAAGGACGCATCTCCCATAGAACTACTATAAGAGATGCGTCTTTTTTACTTAGCAAGGCAGTGCTGCCCCTCCGGCATGGCGCGGTTCCACACGACGCAGCGGAACACGGCGTCATCGCCGCGGGTTCCCAGTTCCAGCGTGGATATCGCCGGCTCGACGCTAGCACAAGTAAGATAGCACCTGCGTGGATAATGCTGGTGTTAGTACTTACAGTTGACGCTAAGCTGCACGGTGGCGTCTAGCTGCTGGCCCCTCCGGCATGGCTCGGTTCCACACGACGCAGCGGAACACGGTCATCGCCGCGGGTTCTCAGTTCCAGCGTGGACATCGCCGGCTCGATGCTAGCACAAGTAAGATAGCACTTGCGTGGATAATGCTGGTGTGAGTACTTACAGTTGACGCTAAGCTGCACGGTGGCGTCTAGCTGCTGCCCCTCCGGCATGGCGCGGTTCCACACGACGCAGCGGAACACGGCGTCATCGCCGCGGGTTCCCAGTTCCAGCGTGGATATCGTCGGCTCGACGCTAGCACAAGTAAGATAGCACCTGCGTGGATAATACTGGTGTTAGTACTTACAGTTGACGCTAAGCTGCACGGTGGCGTCTAGCTGCTGCCCCTCCGGCATGGCGCGGTTCCACACGACGCAGCGGAACACGGCGTCATCGCCGCGGGTTCTCAGTTCCAGCGTGGATATCGCCGGCTCGACGCTAGCACAAGTAAGATAGCACTTGTGTGGATAATGCTAGTGTAAGTACTTACAGTTGACGCTAAGCTGCACGGTGGCGTCTAGCTGCTGCCCCTCCGGCATGGCGCGGTTCCAGACGACGCAGCGGAACACGGCGTCATCGCCGCGGGTTCCCAGTTCCAGCGTGGATATCGTCGGCTCGACGCTAGCACAAGTAAGATAGCACATGCGTGGATAATGCTAGTGTAAGTACTTACAGTTGACGCTAAGCTGCACGGTGGCGTCTAGCTGCTGCCCCTCCGGCATGGCGCGGTTCCACACGATGCAGCGGAACACGGCGTCATCGCCGCGGGTTCCCAGTTCCAGCGTGGATATCGTCGGCTCGACGCTAGCACAAGTAAGATAGCACATGCGTGGATAATGCTAGTGTAAGTACTTACAGTTGACGCTAAGCTGCACGGTGGCGTCTAGCTGCTGCCCCTCCGGCATGGCGCGGTTCCACACGACGCAGCGGAACACGGCGTCATCGCCGCGGGTTCCCAGTTCCAGCGTGGATATCGTCGGCTCGACGCTAGCACAAGTAAGATAGCACCTGCGTGGATAATACTGGTGTTAGTACTTACAGTTGACGCTAAGCTGCACGGTGGCGTCTAGCTGCTGCCCCTCCGGCATGGCGCGGTTCCACACGACGCAGCGGAACACGGCGTCATCGCCGCGGGTTCTCAGTTCCAGCGTGGATATCGCCGGCTCGACGCTAGCACAAGTAAGATAGCACTTGTGTGGATAATGCTAGTGTAAGTACTTACAGTTGACGCTAAGCTGCACGGTGGCGTCTAGCTGCTGGCCCTCCGGCATGGCGCGGTTCCACACGACGCAGCGGAACACGGCGTCATCGCCGCGGGTTCTCAGTTCCAGCGTGGATATCGTCGGCTCGACGCTAGCACAAGTCAGATAGCACCTGCGTGGATAATGCTAGTGTAAGTACTTACAGTTGACCCTAAGCTGCACGGTGGCGTCTAGCTGCTGGCCCTCCGGCATGGCGCGGTTCCACACGACGCAGCGGAACACGGCGTCATCGCCGCGGGTTCCCAGTTCCAGCGTGGACATCGTCGGCTCGACGCTAGCACAATGATAGCACATGTGTGGATAATGCTAGTGTAAGTACTTACAGTTGACGCTAAGCTGCACGGTAGCGTCTAGCTGCTGGCCCTCCGGCATGGCGCGATTCCACACGACGCAGCGGAACACGGCGTCATCGCCGCGGGTTCTCAGTTCCAGCGTGGATATCGCCGGCTCGACGCTAGCACAAGTAAGATAGCACCTGCGTGGATAATGCTGGTGTTAGTACTTACAGTTGACGCTAAGCTGCACGGTGGCGTCTAGCTGCTGCCCCTCCGGCATGGCGCGGTTCCATACGACGCAGCGGAACACGGCGTCATCGCCTCGGGTGCTCAGTTCCAGCGTGGATATCGCCGGCTCGATGCTGGCACAAGGCACAAGTAAGATAGCACCTGTGTGGATAATGCTAGTGTAAGTACTTACAGTTGACGCTAAGCTGCACGGTGGCGTCTAGCTGCTGGCCCTCCGGCATGGCGCGGTTCCACACGACGCAGCGGAACACGGCGTCATCGCCGCGGGTTCTCAGTTCCAGCGTGGACATCGTCGGCTAGCACAAGTAAGATAGCACCTGCGTGGATAATGCTAGTGTAAGTACTTACAGTTGACGCTAAGCTGCACGGTGGCGTCTAGCTGCTGCCCCTCCGGCATGGCGCGATTCCACACGACGCAGCGGAACATGGCGTCATCGCCGCGGGTTCAAAGTTCCAGCGTGGATATCACCGGCTCGATGCTGGCACAAGTAAGATAGCACATGTGTGGATAATGCTATTGTAAGTACTTACAGTTGACGCTAAGCTGCACGGTGGCGTCTAGCTGCTGCCCCTCCGGCATGGCGCGGTTCCACACGACGCAGCGGAACACGGCGTCATCGCCGCGGGTTCTCAGTTCCAGCGTGGATATCGTCGGCTCGACGCTAGCACAAGTCAGATAGCACTTGCGTGGATAATGCTAGTGTAAGTACTTACAGTTGACGCTAAGCTGCACGGTGGCGTCTAGCTGCTGGCCCTCCGGCATGGCGCGGTTCCACACGACGCAGCGGAACACGGCGTCATCGCCGCGGGTTCTCAGTTCCAGCGTGGACATCGTCGGCTCGACGCTAGCACAATGATAGCACATGTGTGGATAATGCTGGTGTTAGTACTTACAGTTGACGCTAAGCTGCACGGTGGCGTCTAGCTGCTGCCCCTCCGGCATGACGCGGTTCCACACGACGCAGCGGAACATGGCGTCATCGCCGCGGGTTCTCAGTTCCAGCGTGGATATCGCCGGCTCGACGCTAGCACAAGTAAGATAGCACCTGCGTGGATAATGCTGATGTTAGTACTTACAGTTGACGCTAAGCTGCACGGTGGCGTCTAGCTGCTGCCCCTCCGGCATGGCGCGGTTCCACACGACTTAGCGGAACACGGCGTTTTTGCCTCGGGTTCTCAGTTCCAGCGTGGATATCGCCGGCTCGACGCTAGCACAAGTAAGATAGCACCTGCGTGGATAATGCTAGTGTAAGTACTTACAGTTGACGCTAAGCTGCACGGTAGCGTCTAGCTGCTGTCCCTCCGGCATGGCGCGATTCCACACGACGCAGCGGAACACGGCGTCATCGTCGTCGCGGGTTGGCGTCAGTGCCAGCGTGGATATGGTCGGCTCGGCGCGGGTGCGCGCGTGCGTCATTGTCGCTTCCAGCGGGTAGGTTGAGCCATCGCGGTACCACCTGGGAAGAAAAAGGTATATGAAATTTGGAGAATGGTAAATTATAAATACATGATTTGTATGGGGGGTGGTCAGGTAAATTTGTCTTATCTGTGTACCTGGGCTAGTTTAAGGTTGATTGCACTTAGCCGTCGGTCATCGTTATTTCTTTCAATAAATTATAGTATATGGGATGTTTCATGGTTCTATGTAAAGTTGATGAGTAGTTGAGCACCGAAGGCACCGTAAAATGAATGAGATGTTCTTGGTAAAAATACATTTTAAGTATAGTTTTATAGGTCTGTAGAACCTAGTGTTTATAATTAGGTACTAAAGTACAAATAACGAGAAAAACGGTTTTAATATATTAGGTAGTTAATTTGTTTCAAATATTGCACTTACGAGCGATACGGATCTGATAACTCGTAACTAAATAAAATAGAAATACCTACGAAAAACATTTTTATATACTTCATGTTACATGAAAATAAATATGTACTGTTTTACTGATACCTTGACATCCCATTAAGTTTATGAAAAAATATTCAAACTACCACTTAAATATATTGAGCAATCAATCTAGAAGTCGTGTTTGAAATGACAGAAAATTATGTCTATTCCATATAAACGATTGTAAATATCCACTAATGCTCACACTTAGGATTCCGTAGGAAACTAGGAACTTGAGTCTTTGCATGGCTAAGTACTTAAGGTGCGGTTAAACTAAAAGAGCATTCGCTGTTCTAGCGCCCGTTCTAAGAAATCAACCAATCACGTTTTGTGTACCGATCGAATTTCGTAGAGTGGGAGGGAAAACTACGACTACGATACGCTACTAAGAGCTAGCGATTGGCAACTTGGCTAAGCATCCATGGATTTTCATATTAGTGTGACCAAGACAGTTAGCTGCGTTTCGTTTTCCATTGACGATTAAGCGTTAGCGATTGGCAACTTGTCTAAGCACCCAGCAATTTCGCAAACGTTCACTTTGCCTGTCACATTCCACCCAACGACAATAACAATGGTATTGATTAATATGTGATAATGACTACGTCTTGCCCGATAGACCGCAGAGACAGAGCGGCTGTTTATAAGCATTAAGCAATTAATTATTAACAGCATAATAAGATGATAGGATTAAGGTTAATGTGGTTATCAGTTTTCTGAAACGTTTCGATTTGACCTAACATCAATTGCCACGAGCGCATAGCTCATTTTTATTTTTAGTAGGTACATGTGTGGAGGTCTAGAGGGGATGCCTATGTTCAGCAGTGGACGTCTTATGGCTGAGATGATGATGATGATACCTACTCGTAAATGGAATTAAATGAGGAAAATCAAACTGTTACCTACCATAATTACTAGTAATCAGAATTTAGATAGTTATTTTTTTATGGAGGGAAGTCGTTTTTATTTCCTTACGGAAATGCCTCGATGTCCCAGTCTAGCCCAATCGTTTGATTACTAATATCACGATATTCCGAAGAAAATAAGGTTTACGGAAGAGAGATTTCTCAAAGAAGTGTATAGTTTGAGTACGAACGTGCCAAGCATTCTTCTCAATGGAAATAATCTAGAAAGGGCTATAAATAAGTCCGATTAAATTAATTTAACCAACACACGGTATAAAAACGGGTACCCTAGTATAAATTAAACGTTTACCGTGTTCCATTCTACGCGTTATATGCATCCGTAACTCTTACAAGAAGTTACATTACTCACACGAGTGAACTGCATTACCGGGGTCGGGTATCAAATAAAACACGAAGAGTGTAGGATGAATGCGTCTAACGTGAATGCACGAGTGTAAGAGAGACAGGATCATTTTACGGCGAATAGTGACACAGGTGTAAGTACCAGTAGCCGTACCATGAGGATTAACGCGGATTTACTTTCTATCCGGCTCACTCGCACCATATATATACCTACGCGAGAACGAGCAGGATGGATAGAAAGTAAGTAAGCTCATGGTAAGCACACTGTAGTCGTACAGTCACCGGCAATAGTATCTTACGCTATGAAGGCTGCCAAAATATGTGACACGCTCTTATGTCAGTAGAAATAAGATTGTGTCAGATATTTTTGCGGCCTTTAAAGCGCAATATACTATTGCCGGTGACTGTACCATGTGTTTGGCATGAAAGATTTGTGTTGTTAGCGCGCCAATAAAAAAAAAACTATGATCTTAAGTTGTCTGGATATAACATTTATTTATTTTTATGTGTCGAAGGTAGACATCTGAGCTCTCAGCCCACCTGATGGAATGCAGGAACTGAGGCCCATGGACATAGCGATCGCCTATGCGACTTAGATGGATTGCCTCTATCTATGCCAGTAATTACACCGGATATCTTACCTCCAAACCGAAACACAGCAGTGCAAACACTGCTATTTAGCGGCAGATTAACGGGTAAGACGGTGGTAGCTATTCGGGCGAACCCTGCACGAGGTCCTACCATCAGCAAACTGCTGCGATTTTTGCTGAGACGTCCATATATACCATATAATACCTAAGCATGTACTTACACATTTTACAATATTCCTCCAAAGACTGAATACTGACTGCTTTTCCACACAATTTGAATAACTAAAGTAATTTTACTACTACAATAGAGTAAAAGATATCTCGGAATAACGTTTGAAGTCGTTGAGAGGAATAACTCGGAGCTAATCCGACAAATCAAATGATTTTTAAAGGAAATGTTAGAAATGGAAGACCTCTTTAAAGCTGGGCACGCCTTTGTGAAATGAACTAAAGAGTGAAGGAGTGAACCCCTACGTACTTAAACAATTTTTATTTATGTTTTGTGTTTGAATTAGGTTTTTCAGAATGATACATAAATAAACCTGAAAGGCAACTGATGAACGAACATTTGTACAGTGTGTAAGTCTAATACGGACGATCAATTAAACCAGGCATGGGATTACAAGGTTTTTAAAAGTTACTCTTAATTATGTCCCCATTGATTTTTTTAAAGATTATCTGAGCAGCAATGTAGGTACAAACATTAGTTGTTGTTGATATGGCAGTTATGTCATCTGCTTTCGAAATTAGCTGTCAACGAGTGTTTAACTCGCGAATGTTGCTCTACATTGCGCGCCGAATTATTTTGTAAGGGTAATTTTGTTGCTCTAATTTCAAGTAAAAGTTATTTGAATGTACTTATTATGTCGTAAACTAAATCCCGTTAAGAGCTTCTCCTGTATTAGACTTACACCCTGTATAATCTAGCAAACATAGATTTAGAATTTAGATAGTTATTTTTTTAATCGGAATTATTTATAGCCCTTTTATAATAATCTAGCAAACATGGATTATACAGGGTGTAAGTCTAATGCCATATCAACAATAACAAATGTTCCTACCTACATTAAACTAACACCCGTTAAGAGCTTCGCCCGTATTAGACTTACACCCTGTATAATCTTGCACACATAGATTATACAGGTTGTATGTCTAATGCCATATCAACAATAACAAATGTTCCTACCTACATTAAACTAACACTCGTTAAGAGCTTCGCCCGTATTAGACTTACAACCTGTATAATCTAGCAAACATTATACAGGGTGTCAGTCTAATGCCATATTAACAATAACAAATATTCCTACCTACATTAAACTAACACCCGTTAAGAGCTTCGCCCGTATTAGACTTACACCCTGTATAATCTTGCACACATACATTAAACTAAACTTCGCCCGTGTGGTGACAGCAGTAAGAATACATTTGTCACCACCCCAACTCCTCCTGCGGGTGTCGTAAGAGTCGACTAAGGGATTGAAGTGTCACTGACCATTTTACAAGATTGATGATGGGCAGCAGCGTCATCATAGTGGACACATTACTGCGATCGCCAATCCGCTTGCCCAGCGTGGCGATTATGGGCATTTACCTCCTAATGCGTCTATACGCATAGTTAATAGGAGAGGCCTACGCAGCAGTGGACTAACATAGGCTGATGATGATGATGATGACATTAAACTAACACCCGTTAAGAGCTTCGCCCGTATTAGACTTACACCCTGTATAATCTAGCAACAATAGTTAATTGGGACCGGCCTTCGTACGTATCTATGAACGTAGGCCGGTCCCAATTAACTATGCCCGGTAAATATGGAACTGGGTAATTCTCATTAAAATAAATTTTATTTAGCAAAAATTTGAGAATAAAAAGGGTTCGGTCAAGTTACTAGATATCAGTCCCGTGAATAAATATGTTTTAATATCTTTATATAAATGTATTTTTAAAATGTGGAGTATTAACTAAGGGAATGATGAGTGAATGATAAATTTGATTAACAGCTATACTCTGTTCGGTTAGCTGTTTAACTAAATGTGAATAATCTTGCAGTATCTTTTTATTTAAAACCACGAGTACAAAATAAGTTTTAGCAAAAATGTATGACTGAACTAGGAAATACTGGGATTTACATTGTTTTGATTCTTTAGGTACCTAATTCGGATTTTAAAAATCGTTATACAACAAAAAGAACGTATAGAGTATAATAAGTAGACTAATACCATAATCCAACAATTGTAATATTGTGTATTTATTCACTGAAGTATTGTTCGGAGAACCAACAGCTTACAATACAGAGTAGTGATGGAAATTAAGTAACAAACAGCCAATTATAGGTTCCCACCAGTAGTAACAGGTTAACAAACAAATGGTGGCTAGTACTAAATTAATACCAACGTATATCTCACTAGTAGGCTAGTAAAAATCCCAAAGATACGTAAGCCTCCGTAGCCTAGTTGGTAGTGACCCTGCCTAAGAAGCTGGAGGTTCCGGGTTCGAATCCTGGCAAGGGGATTATTTGAGTATTTATTTATCACAAATATTTGTTCCTTGGTCATGGCTGTGCATGTATTTAAGTATCTAGATGTATCTATCTATTACATATATCGTCGCCTGGTACCCATATCACAAGCCTTAATTGAGCTGACCATGGGACTAGGGCGATTTGTGTAAGATGTCCCAAGATATTCATTGATTTATTATTTTATTTTATTAATTTCAACAACGTTCAGACTAACATGAAAATATGCGATGTTCGCCTATTAGTGTAGTACTTCGAAATCGCACAAGATTTTTCACATAAGGCGACAGATCTTGGTGTCTGTCTGTACGTAATTTTATACGATACCAGGACTCGCTGTAGTCAAAGTCGTTAATTTTGATTTATATTCTACGTCTACATTATGACTATAGAAAAGAAACGCTCTGTATTGTATTGAAACGCTATGTTAGCGTTGGCGGTCATTGTCAGATTTTTCTTTTGTGAAAGTTCTTTGATGTTTTTGTAGTTCCGTAGTAAACGCGGAACCCTCATAGTTTCACCATATCCGTAATCTGTATGTCCGCGGCATAGCTCAGTGACCATTAGTACCTACTAGGAATCTGCAACTTGGTACAGATCTACAGACACATAATTATACCCATGCCTATATTAATCACGCAGACAAGGTGGTAGAAACAAATATAGAAACAAAAAAATCGGGTACCTGCTTCTAAAGTGGGGATGATTTTCAAAATATGTAATCCTATAATAGTTGATTTTATTTTATCGATGGCAACTCAAGCTATAATGACTAGTATTGGTACAGCGTGGGGACTAGTACTCCCACCTTAATAGGAAAGGCTCATGTCCAGCAGTGGATTGGGATAGGCTGACGTGTGTAATTTTTGCTAAATTAATAGAAAAAAAGACTTCATTTCATATTAAAAAATTACATCCTCCAGAAAATGGGGCTAAATGAATAAATACTCTATTAAACAGACATCGCCCGAAAACAATATTTTCGATGATTCACTGAAATAAAGAAAGAACACAGCTTTTACGGAATTT